>NW_026467384.1:0-13386 GCF_026875155.1 Cherax quadricarinatus
TGAGCTCTTCTTGCCACCTCAGCCAGTGTGTCCACCATCACCCTGTTGTTTTTCTTCGTACTCCTCTCTTGGCCTCCTGCAGTTCGTGGTGGGTTATACATCACTCCAATGACTACTTTATGTTCTCCGGACTGAATTGTACCTACAATGTAGTCTCTTTCTCCAATCATGTCCATGCCTTCCATTTCCTCAAATCCCCATTGGTGTTTTATGAGCAGTGCAACCCCTCCTCCCCCTCTACTCCTTCTATCTTTCCTCAGGATCTGATATCCTGTTGGGAAGATTGTGTCTGTTATTGTCTCAGGAGTTTTGTTTCTGTGACTGCTATGATGTTTGGGGATTTTTCACTGATTCTTTCATTCCACTCCTCATGTTTATTCGTTATTCCATCCGCGTTTGTGTACCAAACCTTTAGTTTCTTTTCTATCATTGTGGTCATGCAAGTATATTGGGGTTGGGGGAGCGAGAGCCTTGGTGGGGGCCTATATGGGGCTGTGGTGTAGGTGGGGTTTGTGTTGATGGGGGTGGGGTCAGAATGCCCATAAGGGACAGCTGTTGGGGTGAGGTTTGTGATATGGGGGTTGGTGGCAGAGGGAACAGTGAGTGGGTTGTAGTATAGGTTGCTCAGTTGCGTTGGGAATGTCGCGGGTGGAGTCTTTTGGTGGGAGATTCTGTGGGGTGTGTTTGCCCTTCCTCCTGTGTCTGGGTCCTGCTTATTTTCATTGTATATGGGGTGTGTGTGTGTGTGTGTGTGTGTGTGTGTGTGTGTGTGTGTGTGTGTGTGTGTGTGTGCGTGTGTGGTGTGTGTGTGGTGTGTGTGTGTGTGTGTGTGTTGTGTGCATGTGTGTGTGCATGTGTGTGTGTTTGTGTATGTGTGTGTGTGTGTGTGTGTGTGCTCGTGTGTATGTGTGCCCCCACTTCTAAGTATTCATACTGCTAATAAATATCAGTAGTAATACCCGTATTTCTAAAACTACCAACAGTGATTCTAGCACTTATCACTTCTACTTATAAACACAGAAAGTAATTAGGTTGTAAAATTTAGCTTGTCTGAGCTTCTAGGAGTGTCTGACGTCACCCTCACTAGGCTTCCCCTCGCTAGGCTGCTCCTCGCTAGTCAACACTATCTTCACCTTATCTATGCTATTTCTGCTCTAATTCTGGTAATAGCTTGCAGGAGTGAGTGACCAGTATCTAACAGTGACGCAAGGCAGGATTCAGAACCCCAAAAACAACCCCAACAGGTGAGTGATACTTAAGCTGGCAGTGATGCGATGACAAGTTGCCAGATGCTGATGACGTAGCCTTCTATCACTATTTTGAAAATTCTTCACCTGTGATCTTTATAACCGTATATGCTCATGCATCCCGCGTCCCTCAATGTCACTTATGATAGAATACACTTCACTTATATTGGAATACACTTCACATTCGGTGTTACACTTTATATGTATAATGTCACACAACTGTTGTGACGTCACTGTTTCAGCAGGCCTAATGCCACCTTCCCTTGTTATATATTATATTTTTCCTTTCTACTTTTGCTTATTAACTTTTTCACTCTCACTGTATGGTGCCCCACATTTCACTTGTTATCCAATCTCTCGAAATTCTTGAACACTCGCTTCACACTCACTTGAATCTTTGTATATTTGAATCTGTGTAGCAACAGAAGCCTACTAGCCACTAACGGTTTGACACTTTGAAATATTAAAGATTTCAGGCTTCCTCTCGACTTTTTTTAACTATTAACTGGTTATCACTCGTAGGATTGTTCACTGACGTTGTCACTACCACTGATTACTGCTAGCAGTTGTTGCACGCCTTAAAAACCACTAAAGTTCTCGGAGCCTTGTGACCCACGTCTGCTGACTGACTGTGTGTGTGTGTGTGTGTGTGTGTGTGTGTGTGTGTGTGTGTGTGTGTGTGTGTGTGTGTGTGTATGCTTGTATCAGTTGAGTGGGAGGTGGTGGAAGATTTGCTTGGCTATATCACTGCAGCACATGTGCGTATTATGCTGATTTTGATGTATGTTAAAACTGCACCTGTGTTTTGTATATGCATTATTAGTGTAATCTTAAGCTTGTTATATATTCCTTCTTTTTGCAGATACATATAGTTTAATAACTGTGATATATTGCAGTTTTTAACTGTAGTGTACTCGTAGGTGCGCCTCTGGCAAGACAGTGATGGAGTGAATGATGAGTGTTTCTTCTTTTCTTGAGTTACCCTACCTGAATGGGAAGCGGCCGATATGTTAATAAAAAAATTAGAGTTTTGAGACTCTATGACCGCGGGTTCAATCCCGGCCGGGGGTATGGTTTATACCAGTGTGTTGTGCTGTCTATTCTATGTCTTATTTTTGTTAGATACAACTAAGTCCATATCCCTGGCATGTGTGTATATCAGTTAATTTGATCAAGGCTTTTCAGCTGCGTGGGCAGCTGCTTCACAGCCTAGTTGAACACCAAAACCGAGCTGAGTTGGTTTAAACATTGCAGCAGCCTCTTGACTCTCCCTTCTTGCCGCAGCCTTGGCGACTAGGCGCCGAAGGATGTTGCCCACAATGAGCCAGATTCCTCCATCCTTCTTCAGGAGGGCACACAGTCAGGCACCAGTCAGGCACACATTGGAAAATTTGGCGAGTTCAGACAGCAGCCTCTCTGAAACATCACCAAGTGCTGGATTGAGCATTTGTTTTAAGTGGTGAGGCCTTAAACCAGTGAAACCTCCTGCTGAGCCCTGTGGAAATAACATAGCAGCTTTATACACATCAGCATCCTGTAAGGTTAAATGTTCTTCACCTGCTGCAATGTCAGGGAGGTCAATGTTAGTACTGGGAGCCCTGGGTGGATGTTTGTCCTTCAGGGCTTGTGCTGTAAATGAACCATTGTAATGACATCCATTGTGTGCCAGATGCTGATTTTTGAGTACTGAGTGCACATTCCCTTGGGACACGTGGCAGATGCCTCGTAGCGGATTCCCCGGCTTTAGCCCGTCGTGGAGATTCCTGGGAACCCCGGGCCTTTTTGAATTGTGACACGTTTGGGTAGGAAAACGCCCCTGTAGGAAAGGGGGATGACAGCAAGGTACATGGGGGATAAGGGTAGGGGGGAGCTAGCGGGACTGATTAATTTTGCCACGAAATGGCTGGTTTTTTGTGCACCCCCTAACCATCTTGTGGCGGGGCACAAGACATAGGATCACAAAAGGGCCCAAGAATAGCCCCAAAAGGTTTAACGGTTTCATTTGGATTTATATCAAGAGTTCCTTTTTCTGTTTTAAGCAAATTTAAGAAAATTTGCTTTGTATACCTAGTTTTTTATTTTCATTAATAAAATATCATGACATGTCACATAGGTTATTATACTGTCTGTCTCTATATTCCTTAATAACTGGACAATTAAGCACATTGTGTACAAGACAGTGACCATATGCCGGACCACATAATTTGCATTTCGTTTGATCATCATCTGTCTCCCAAACTACCAGAGGTACTTGTAACCAAGCCTAAGCCTGGCCACTACAACATCAGCCAGTTTGTTAACATTGCAAGTTGCTCCATAAACATATTTATCTACGTTCATGTTATCATAGTGGGTTATAGATCTACTCAGGCTTCTAATTGCATTCCTATAACATTCGTTTTTATTATTAACTTCTCGCTTAATGTTATTCCTAATGCTAGACAGCTATACCAAAGTTATATTTTGCATTCTCCTTCTTGGCTAACATATCAACTTTATCATGAATGATGGGATGGGATCCATAGCAATTGCACATTAATTCCTTTTTCCGGATTTTTGAGTATACCTGGCTTCTCCAATGAGCATGTTGTTGGGGTCATTATATAAGTCAAGAGCCGTTAATGATGACATAGAATCAGTAATGTTGATAGTCAATCTCAGTGTCATAGATTAGCTTTAGCGCCATTAGGATTGCAAACAATTCAGTTTGCAGTGTAGATGCCCAGTTGTTAATTCTCATGCCTAACTCAACAAATTTATTATGGTTCTTAACTAGGGAGGCGGCAACAAGAGCAGATGCAGCCCTGCCAGAAGACTCCTGTTTAGATCCATCAGTGTATATAATATAATATCTTTATTTACTACAAGTACATGTACAAAGTATACAGGCCTAGCTGACAACAATGACATACTACTATATAGAAAGCCCCTTGTTATGCTCAGTATGTCGGGCAAATTAGATCAGTGTCCCAGGATGCGACCCACACCAGTCGACTAACACCCAGGTACCCATTTTACTGATGGCATTTTACTGATGGGGAACATAGACAACAGGTGGAAAGAAACACGCCCAATGTTTCTGCTCTGGCTGGGAGTCGAACCCAGACCCTCGCCGTGTGAAACGAGAGCGTTAGCCACCAGGCCACCAGAGCCCTTCGTAAATAACTTTTGATAACTTATTACTACCAGCTAGGCCAGAAATTTCTTCTTGAGCAGTTGCTTTAACAAGTGATTTAAGGAAAGGATTACTAGCAATGAGCTTCTTGGGAGGGACTTGCAGGTATATGATATTAAATGACCACGTCTTCCATAGAGGGGTTAAATGCTCTTGTCTACAGTGATACAGTTCATGCAGGTTATAAAACTTAATATAATTTCATGTTTTCATAATCCATTTAGATCTGTGTGTATTTACTTTTAGACATTTAGTAAGATTCATTGTGACAGTGTCTGATTTATTTCTTAACATTCTAATACTGAGTTCAGTGTGTTAATCTCAATAATCCTATTACTAATACTAGAAATACCAAGCTCCTTCCTCATATTAAGAACCTTTGTAGATTTGGGACAGCCAAGAATAATTCTGAGAGCTTCATTTTGCATTAACTCCAAGGGTCGGAGAGAACTTTCTCTAGTTAATATCAACATGGAAGTAGCATTATCAATTAAGTGAGAACAGTACATAATGTGTTATTTTTGTAAATAATAATGTTAGTCCATTTCTTGGCGCTGCCCAGTAAAAATTTAGCTCGTTTGACTCAAGAGTCCAGCACCATTTGAAAATTTCATTTAGCCAATGGAAATCAATCACACCGTCTGATTTTTTTGGGGGGTTATCCTAGGTAATCTACACATATGCTGATATGTATGATTATTTATGTAACTATATGTATACATTTACCTGAATAAAATTGCTTACTAACCTTGCCTAAGAGTTTATCAGTAGTGCTTGAGATGGTATAACGTAAATATTATGTGTATCCATGCGGTGCAAAAAGTCGTATTGTACAATGTTGGTAGAATTGTTGACAATACATTCGGCAAATTAGACACATATGCAACACTTGGGTATCTTTAATGAGGAAAGCCAAGTATTGCATGTGTCTAATTTATCAACATGTCGGTTCTTTGAACCATTTATCTGCATGAAAGTTAAGACACGTGTGCAACATCTGGGTATCTTTATTGTAGACGTTTCGCCATCCAATGGCTTTGTCAATGTTAGGTAAAGCTCCTATAGAGCGAAAAGTTGCCACAATTAAATGTCACACAAGTCAGTAAGTTTATTCGGGTATACACAAATAAAGATACATAAATTATCATACATAGCAGCATATGTGTAGAGAACCTGGGAGAACATGAAAAGTCAGACACAGTGACTTATTTCCATTGGGGTCCTTTTAATACCTTATTATTATACAATGTAGGAGATGTCTTATTATTATTATACTATAAAACATATATACTAGGAATAAGGTAAGAGAGTTATTTACCTTTACAAGTGTGTTAGCGAAAAAAATAAAAAATCATTCTCCTCCCTTTCTGTAGCTACATTCATTAGGTACCTTTTGGCAGTCTTCTTGAACTGGTTCATGCTATGACTGGCTCTGACATGTGCGGGCAGTCTGTTCCATTCTTTTATTGCTGTACATAAGAACATAAGAACATAAAAAAGAAGGATCACTGCAGAAGGCCTGTTGGCCCATACTCGGCAGGTCCTTTACAATCCATTCCACTAACAAAACATTTGCCCAACCCAATTTTCAATGCTCATCAAGAAATTAGGTCTGATAACTCTATCCACTCATTTGCAAGTCCCACTCAAATCCAACCCCTCGCACTCATATATTTATCCAACCTAAATTTGAAGCTACCTAAAGTCCTAGCCTCAATAACCCAACTAGGTAGACTGTTCCACTCATCATCTACCCTATTTCCAAACCAATACTTTCCTATGTCCTTTCTAGATCTAAATTTGTCTAATTTAAATCCATTACTGTGGGTTCTCTCTTGGAGAGATATCCTCAAGACCTTATTAATATCCCCTTTATTAATACCCATCTTCCACTTATACACTTCGATCATGTCTCCCCTCATTCTTCGTCTAACAAGTGAATGTAATTTAAGAGTCTTCAATCTTTCTTCATAAGGAAGATTTCTAATGCTATGTATTAATTTAGTCATTCTACGCTGAATGTTTTCTAACGAACTTATGTCCATTCTGTAATATGGAGACCAGAACTGAGCTGCATAATCTAGGTGAGGCCTTACTAATGATGTATAAAGCTGCAGTATAACCTCTGGACTTCTGTTGCTTACACTTCCTGACATAAATCCCAATAATTTATTTGCCCTATTATGTACGCTTAGGCACTGCTGTCTTGGTTTAAGGTTACTGCTCACCATAACCCCCAAGTCCTTTTCACAATCTGTATGGCTAAGTTCTACATTATTTAACTTATAAGTGCTAGGGTTATGGACACTCCCGAGCTTCAGAACCTTGCATTTATCTACATTGAACTGCATCTGCCACTTTGCTGACCAGGTACTGAGTTTGTCTAAATCCTCCTGAAGCTCCCCGATATGTACGCTTGAATCAATTATTCTACCTATCTTTGTGTCATTGGCGAATTTGCTCATTTCACTAGTAATTCCCTCATCAAGATCATTGATATATATTATGAACAACAACGGGCCCAAGACTGATCCCTGTGGAACGCCACTTGTTACAGATCCCCACTCGGATTTAACCCCATTTATGGATATTCTCTGCTTCCTGTCTGTGAGCCATGACTCGATCCAGGAGAGCACTTTTCCCCCAATGCCATGAGCTGCTACTTTCTTTAACAGTCTTTGGTGCGGAACTCTATCAAAAGCCTTACTAAAATCTAAGTAAATAGTATCAAATTCTTTATCGTGATCAACAGCCTCAAAAGCTTTACTGAAGAAAGTTAATAAATTAGACAAGAACGGCCTCTCGTGAATCCATGCTGAGTATCATTAATCAATCTATGCTTATCGAGATGGCTTCTTATAATCTCAGCTATAATTGACTCTAGTAATTTGCCTACAATTGAGGTCAGGCTTATTGGGCGGTAATTTGACGGTAACGACTTGTCCCCTGTTTTTAAAAATAGGAATTACATTAGCCATCTTCCAATTTTCAGACACTACACCTGTTTAAAGAGATAAATTAAAAATATTAGTTAATGATTCACAGAGTTCCATTTTGCTTTCTTTAAGAACCCTTGAAAAAACCTCATCAGGACCCGGCGACTTATTTTGCTTCAGTCTGTCTATCTGCTTCACAACCTTTTTCACTAGTGACTCTGATGTTACATAATTTATCTTCTTCGGGCCCACTAAAAAAATTTTAATTCTCTTTTGTCAGTAAGATGCCCATAGTTATTTTAAGGGGACCTATCTTATCTCTAACTTTTGTTCTATAGACCTGGAAAAAATTTTTGGTTAAGATTTCGAATCCCTACAACTTTAATGCCCTTTTAATGAAAACTTTTTAATGCCCCCTCTTAATGTAAATATATTGATCATAAGATGACCCTCACCTCTTTGATACGCCTATAAATTCCCTTCTTATGCCCCTAGTAGATTATTTTAGCCTATTATTCATCCATTTTGGGCCATTTCTATTTGATCTAATTTCTTTATACGGGATAAACATTCTTTGAGCAGCAAAAAACTGTCATACTGATAGCTCTCTTCGTTACCCCGGTCAACAGATGATAAGTTTTCTCTAAGCCCATCGTAATCTGCTAAGCGAAAATCTGGAACTGTTACTGAGTTATCCCTACTATCATACTTCCATTCAATTCTAAATGTAATTGATTTGTGGTCGCTAGCACCGAGTTCTTCTGAAATTTCTAAATTATTAACAAGGGACTCATTGTTTGCCAGAACTAAGTCAAACAGGTTATTTCCCCTTTTAGGTTCTGTCACAAACTGCTTTAAAAAACAATCCTGAACTACTTCTAAGAAGTCGTATGATTCTAAATTCCCAGTCAAGAAATTTTCCCAAACAATATGACTAAATTAAAGTCTCCTAGAATTACTACATTATCGTGCCTTGTGGCCTTAACAATTTCCTCCCATAGTAGTCTCCCCCTTTCCCCTATCTAAGTTTTTTGGGGGCGGTATATCACACCTAAAATCAATTTTTCATGCCCCTCTGAAAATTCTATCCAGACAGACTCTGTATGTGTTACTTCAGACTTTAATACCCGTTTTTATGCAACAGTTTTAAGCGATCTCGGACATACAATGCCACCCCACACCCCCCTTCCCGACACTTCTATCTACTTGGAACAATTTAAAACCTGAATGTGAACATCCGCAGGCATGTCCCGGCTTTTTGAATTTAACCACGTCTCAGTTATGGCAAATACATCAATGTTACCTGCACCAGCAACTAATCTCAATTCGTCCATCTTATTCCTAGCACTACGCTATTATCATAATATGCAATTGAAAGACTCTCCTTTCTCTTTACCCTTCCTGCTCATTTCTGTTTTTTTTACTAAACCTATTACTGTCCTTATCACCCAGTGTCTCTGGCTTTTCAATATCTACCTCGTTCTGCTTATTACTAGTTCCCCTAGAACTCATAATATTACTACACTTGGACTTCACTGTTTTCCTGCCAAAACCCATACCACTAACTATTCTTAGTTTAAAGTCCTAACAGCTCCCTCCACTGCAGTTGCCAATGCCCCCACCTCAGACCTAGATAAGTGAACCCCATCCCTGGCATACATGTCATTTCTGCCATAGAAGAGGTCCCAGTTGTCAATGAATGTTACTGCCTTTTCCTTACAGTATTTGTCCAGCCAATAATTGACACCAATTGCCCTGGACAACCATTCATTTCCAACTCCTCTCCATGGCAAAATACCACATATGACAGGGTTCTCACCCTTCCTCCTAATTATTTCTATTGCTGACCTATACCTGCTAATCAGGTCCTCACTCCTACGTCTGCCAACATCATTGCCTCAAGCACTGAGACAGATAATAGGATTGCTCCCATTGCCTCTTATGATGTCATCCAGACGGCTAACAATATCCTCCATCCCAGCCCCAGGAAAGCAAACCCTCTGTCTCCTACTCCTGTCCTTCAAGCAGAACGTCCTGTCCATGTACCTAACTTGGCAATCCCCAACAACAACAATATTCTTACCTTCCTTGGTGTTGTTCGTCGTGACGTTCCCAGTAGTCGACTCACATTCGTCGGGTAGCACGGAGAATGCATTAGATGTTTCCACAACAGTTTCTACAGCAGTCTCTTTCTTCTTCATCGTTTCTACAATTCCATTCGTCTTCTTGATCGTCAACTTCGTTCCATGCTGTCCAGCCACTGACCAGTTTCCCTTCTTGACCTGAGGACTCAAAACAGGAGGACTACTATGAATCTTCTTGTTTTCCTCGGTCAGTCGCCGAATCTCCATCTTCGCCATACTCAATTCTTCCTTAAGCTGTTGGTAAAGTTGCTCGATGGAGGGCATCTTGGTTTAGTCCGTAGAGAGCTCACTCGACACGTCCTCACTGAGCTAAGTACAGGTCACCTTGGTAGGTAAGACACATAGGCAACTTTATTCCGAAGCGTTTCGCCCACACAGTAGGCTTCTTCAGTCGAATACAGAAAGTAGGCAGGAACAGTAGAGGTGTGAAGACGATGTAACCAGTCCATCACCCTTGAAGTCGTAGAATTTGAGATTGTCAGTTCCTCAGCCTGGAGAAGTTCAGTTCCATAGTCAGGAACTATCTGAAGATCAAGGGACAGTGCGGAGACTTAAATACTGTCGGAAGGAGAGGTGCAGAGTATTAGTAGTGAAAATGTAGCCACTGAGAGGTCACGTCCCTCTCAGATCCAACATTTCTCACTTGAAAAAGTTGTCGAAGGTATTTTCTGTACAAAGATGCCATTGTGCTGCAGTGTCTGACAAGATGAACATCAAAATGGTATACAATACCGACAGGTTGGTAGGTAAGACACATAGGCAACAGTTAAGCAGCTTTATTCTGAAACGTTTCGCCTACAAAGTAGGCTTCTTCAGTCGAATACAGAAAGTAGGCAGGAACAGTAGAGATGTGAAGACGATGTAACTGTTGCCTGTAACTGTTGTCGGCATTTTATACCTTTCTTGCACAACTTGTCAGACACTGCAATATCATGGAATCTTGATTCAGAGGACATCTACAAGGCCTTCTTCACGGCTGCTACAACTAACCCATCTCTTTGGGAAGGACTTACTTCCACTGGGGAATCCCGCCTACCAGTGACTATGCCCTCGTCTGCTGCACGTCCTTATCCACTGACGCCTATGTAACCGCCAGTCTTCTTGCCTTTACTCACACACACAACTCACACACACACCTTCTTCGACCAACGATCTCGCCTCTCTAATTACCCCGTGTTGAGAGTAACTTTCCTCAGAGTGGTGGTTACTGGACCTTCGTCTTCACCATCATGATTGGTGCGTCGGTGGCTGCCTACCCAAGGACAGGAAACCTCCCTCTGCACTCCTGTTGCTGTCTGAAGTCTCCACGCCTCAGCCCGTATGTGAAGACTGCACGCCATACAGCTAGTGTTGGCTCTCTTCATCCAGTGGTGGTTACTGTGACCTTCGTCTAGACCAGCAGGATTGGAGCGTCGGTGGCTGCCTATCCAAGGGCAAGAAGCCTCCTTCTGCACTCCTGTTGCTGTCTGAAGTCTCCACGCCTCAGCCTGTACGTGTGGTCTGCACGCCATACAGCCAGTGTTGCCTCTCCTCGCCGTTCAGGGCATACAGTGCCCCATCAAGCTACAACTCACCTCCTCAGTGTCCTGTGCCTCCAGCGACGGACTCCACAAGAAAACTTTAAAGTTATAACCAGGCAAGTACGTGTGTCTACTTCACACGTACTTGCCTAGCCAATTATTCTCACAGATTTGGCCGCCACATCTAATTTACGATGCCTGCAATGCCTTCCACTTTCCTCCCCCTTACCATTCCTCCTCTACCGCCAACACCTGCCTCTACTCTGTCTACTCCTGCCTCTAAGGCCTACTCTGCCTCTACCTCTTCCAAACCCAATTCTTTCTCGCTTAACCTCAAATACTCTAAATCTGATCATGCCACTATCTGTCCTGGAAATTTATTGTACCAGATCACTGGCGCACCTCAGCTGAAAGTCTTTAAAACCAACTCAGGCTTCAAACTCCTTCTTGACAGACATTCTTACGAAACGTTCACCTCAACCGAGACCAGACAAAAACTTCTCAACGCAGGCTTCACCATTATTTGGACTCCTGAGCACCGCGCCAAATGCACAGTGATCGCAAAACACGTAGACTATTCTCTCCTGACTGCCTATGACACAGACAAAGAAGACTTAATCAAAGACATTAGTACTAAGAACAATGTCTCTGTTGATGATATTTACAGACCTGAAAGCTCTACCATCCTCAAAATCCGCTGTTCAAATCCTTCTGACGCCTCTACACTCTTTAATCAAGGAATCCTTGTCAAGACCATCCGCATTCCTCCAAACACTCTCTTCACTTCAAACTTTCACCCCATCACACAACGTCTGAAATGTTACAAATTCGGCCACGACAAAATCTCATGCACTTCCACACAAATCTGCTCCAGATGTTCAGCAACTGGCCACTTCTGGAACACTTGCAACCTCCCCCTTAAATGTTCTAACTGCGGTGGGTCACACACTGCAGTGGCAAATTCCTGCCCTTCTAGAAAAAACATTCTCTCCACCCTCAAAGCTAGCCAACCTCCCTCCCTCCCCAACCCCTTCCCTGCACCTCCCTCCCCTACCATACCTTCCTCTCCTACCCCCAATGCCTGGGTTACTCCACGCATTTGGTCTACCTCTCCTACTCTACACACTTCAAACACCAACACACAGACTACAAGCACTTCTCCTTCTACACCTACACCCACACTAGACTACAAAACTAACTGCCAACTCGCCACTGCTGTCTACTCTGTGATGGTAATCTCTCAAGCTTACCAATCAGACTACTCACATGTCCTTAACCTAATCTTGTCTGCTAACAATCTTCCCTCTTTAATTTTCTCTCCTTCCTGCTTCTCTACTAAGCTCCCTACAACCTCTAATTCCTCCCTCTCTCCCACCCCTCCACTTCCTACACCCACCAGCTCTCTTCCTCCCCTACCCCTCTTCACTACTTCTACCCCTCCCACCAACACCCATACTGCTGCTGCTATGACCACCCCTTCCCCACCTCCTTATCCACTTCCTCATCCAAAACAAAGCTTCCACTTACTCATCCCTTACCATAGCTTCCACTTCCTCATCCCCTACCAAAGCTTCCACTTCTTCTGCATCTACCTTCGCCCACTCCTCCACCACAACCAAAACTTCATCCAGGTCCAACTCCACCTCCTCCAGACAAAATCCACTCAATCCTAAACCTGCCCCAACTTCTGACAGACAGACCAAAGAACATAAAAACAGATCCATCTCTTCCTCCCCCTCCAGGAAACAGGTCCGTAACACCTACAAACACACATCCACCGATGGCACCACTATCACGGGCTTTAATCTAAACTCCCCCGACACTAACTTTGCTATTACGAAACCATTAAAACATGTTTAAAGTGATTCAGTTCAACGTACATTCTTACTATACAATTAGACACCTACTGGCCGAGCTCCTTGAAGCAGAGAGGCCAGATATTGTTTTGCTAAACAGTACCTGCCTCAAAACCCCTCAACGTATCTGCCATTATGGTTATACTGCACTACAGTCCCCCTATGATCCCCACGATGGGGTTGCCATCCTTGTCAAATCCAACATAAAACACGAAGTTCTCCCAAACCCTTTCATTCACCAACACTGTCTTGCGGTCATAATACACCCACCTTGGCCCCTTTATCTTTTTCACCACCTATGTTTGCCCAAACACTATTCTCAACATACACGACCTCTCTTTAGTCTTCAACTACACCAACACACCAACATACCTACTAGCTGACATGAGTGCCAAACACACTGCCTTTCATCACACCAGTAACAACCAACTTGGTCCCCCAATTACCCTTCACAAACCATAAACCCTAATTCCTCTTGGCCCAACTTCAACACTTCAACCCCAACCCA
>NW_026467385.1:0-14001 GCF_026875155.1 Cherax quadricarinatus
ACAAGTCATCTGGTACATAATACCGGTACAGCTTGGTAACAATCACCTGGTGTTCTGGTACCAATCACCTGTACTTCATCTGGTCACAATCACATGGGTACAGTATCTGGTACAGTACCTGGACAGTCCCCGGGTTACACAATCACCGGGGTACAGTCATCGGTCAGTCCCTGGTCACAATCACTTGTACAGCATTGGTGCAGACCGGTACAGTAACTTGTACCAATCACCTTGTACAGCACCGGTACATATCTTGTACACATCACCTGGTACATCCCCGGTCAGTCATCTTGTTAAAATCCCTGGAACGCACCGGTCACAGTCCCCGGGTAAACGTCACTGGTGGGCAATACTGGACGTCATCTTGACACGTCCCCCGGGTTTTCGGGCCCTGACGGTTTTAAACAACATGGTGCCGTCCGTCCCCTGGTTTATAGGGCCATGCGGAAAAACCAAACAGGGTGTCCGTCCGTACCGGGTTTACGGGCCCTGCGGCTAAACCAACGGTGTCCGTCCAGTCACCGGGTTTTACGGGCCCCACTGATGAAAACCCAACTGGTGTCCGTCCAGTCACCTTTTTTACGGGGGCCATGATCCCCAATCAACATGGTGTCCGTCTTTCCCGATTTTTTGGGAAGGTTCCTTGCCGAAATGAGCCAAAAAAGCGAAATAAACAAAAGTTCCTTTTGAAAATAGAACTAGAAACGGGGAATTTTGAAAACCCAACCATGGGGGGCTTTAACTCGCGGGGGTGAAACGTTTAAAAATCCCGACCAACGCTTTTTCAATTTAAAAATTTAAAAGCCCTTTACAAAAAAATTTAAAGATAGGGCTGCAAATCGTAAGAACAAAATGTTGAGATTCTCCTGGACCTGGACCAAGAAAGAACATGTAGGTTGGGTCCAAAAGAAAATTTTGGTCTCTGTCCCCAAAAGAACAGTAGGGGCTGGGGCCAAGAGAAATGTAGGGCGGGTCCCAAAAGAACATTTGGTCTTTTGGGGGCAAGGAAAAATGTAGGCCAGGGTCCAAAAGAACATGTAGGTCTGGGTCCAAAGAACATGTAGGCCTGGGGCCCAAAACATGTGGGCCCGCATCCCAACCGAACATGTGCCTGGGGCCCCGGAAAATGTAGGCTGGGTCCAAGAGAACATGTAGGTCTGGGCCCCAGGAAAAAATTTTAGCCCAGTCCAAAAGAACATGTAGGCCGGGGGCCAACAGAAAATTAGGCCTGGGTCCCAAAAGAACATGTAGGGCTGGGGGTTTTTTCCAAAAAAAAAAACATTTTTGGGCTGGGGGCCCGAGAAAATTTTAGGCTTGGGGGCCAAAAGAACTGTAACCCTGGGGCCAATAGAATTGGGCCTGCCTCCAAAAGAACATGTAGGCCCGGGTCAAAGAGAATATGTAGGCCCGGGGCCCAAAAAACTGTAGGTTGGGTCCAAGGAACCCGTTTGGCCGGATCCCAAGGAACATGTAGGCCCGGGTCCAAAAATAGTAGGCCTGGGGGCCAAAAAAACAGTAGGCCTGGGTCCAAAAGAACATGTAGGGGTGGGTCCAAAAGAACATGTAGGCCTGGGGCCAAGAAACTGTAGGCCGGGTTCAAAGAAAAATGTAGGCCTGGTCCAAAAGGCATGTAGGCCGGGTCCAAGGAACAGTAGGCCCGGGTCCCAAGAAACATGTGGCCTGGGTCCAAAAGAAATGTAGGGGCCCGGGTCCAAAGAACGTAGGCCCGGGTCCAAGAGAACATGTAGGTCGGGTCCCAAAAAAAAATGTTTAGGCATGGGGTCCAAACAAATGTAGGCCTGGGGTCCAATAGAAATGTAGGCCGCCACCAAAGGGAAAATTGTTGGCCCGGGTTTAAGAGAACGTAGGGCCCGGGGCCAAAAAAACAAATTTGCCTGGCCAAGAACGGTTAGGTCTGGGTTTCCCAAAAGAACTTAGGTCGGGTAAAAGGAAAAAGTAACCTGGGTCCCCAAAAGGAAATGTAGGCCAGGGTCCAAAAGAAAAATGTAGGCCGGTCCAAGAGAGCATGTAGGGCCTGGGTCCAAGAGAACATGTAGGCCCGGGGGAAAAAATTCAATAGATAGGAGGCGAGGGGATTTATAAAATAGTTTCATTGCCCGGGAATTGTTAAGGTGGGTAGTCCAGCCCCCTATTCCCCCCTTTTTCCCCCCCCCCCGAAAATGAAGTTTTTATTGCGGCTGCTTGTTAATGTGGGCAGTCTAGTCCCGTTCCCTTCCCCCCCCTCTTCCCACCCCCCCAAAGGTGCGGTGGGGCCCAAAAACAGTATTCCAAGAAACGGGGCCTTCCCAAAAACTGAAATTAAAAGGCTGATTCCAAAAAGTGGACTTAAGGGGAAAAAGCTTTTTTTTTGGCCAAAAAATTTAAAGGCCTTTTGGGCCAATGGGAAAATTTTTTAATTTCCACCAAACTTTTTAAGGTTTTGTACCCAAAAAAACATGGGAGGGTAAAAAACTTAAAGGCTGGGTAAACGTTCCTTTACGGCGGGGAGGGGGGAAAAGAAGGGGGTCCCCAAAAACATGAGGGGGAAAGGAAAGGACCCGGGCCAAAGGGCTGACCCTTCCCCAAAGACATTAACCTTTTTGGGGGGTTTAATGAAAGTAGCAGGATAAAAAACCCTATTATTCCCGGTTTGGAAAAAGCCCTTTTCCCGCATTCCCCCTTTTTCCCCCCTTAAAAAAATTTGAAAGGCCGGTGGTTTTTCCCCAAACCCTCCCCGACCCCCCCCCCCTTTCCCCACCCCCAATGGTAGGGGGCTTTTAAAACAAAACACGCATGCCCCCCCAAAAACCAAGACACCCGGTTTATTTTATATATTTTTGGGGTTAAATTCATTTTAAAAAATTTTTCCCTTTTTTCATTTTTTTAATTAGGTTAAAATTTTTTTTTTAATTTTTAAATTTTTTATATTTTAAAAAATAATGGGGGTTTTAATTTTGGCATTTTTGGGTTCTTTTTCTTTAATTTTGGGGGGAAAGGAGCCAAATTTGGTAATAACATTTAAAAATTGAAGGGCGGATAAGTTTTTCCCCCAAAATTTTTAAACCCCCGGGATCCAAAGTGGAATTAATCAAATTCAAAATCCTTTTTCCAATCTCCCTTTTTGGACAAAAAAAAACGGAAGAACACCGGGGGTCCCAAAAACCAGGGCCCCCCCCCTTTACCCAATGGTATTTTTAACAACAGGATTTCCAAAAGAAAATTTTATATTAATTTATTTAAATTTAAATGGAAAAAAATTATAATTTTTTTTTTTCCCCCATTTTTTTGGGGTTGAAAATTTAATTTTTAAGTTTTTAACCCATTTTTTTAAAAAAATTTGTTTTTTTTTCTTTTTGGGTTCTTTTTTTTTTTAAAGGGGTTTTTTTTCCCGTAAGGCCCACCTTGGAATTTTTTGGGTTTGGAAAGGGGTTGGTGGCCCAAATGGGCCCCCTTCCCATTTTTAACCGGGCAAAAAAGAAACCCCCCCTTTTTCCTTTTAATTTCCAAGGTTTAAAAAGGGTTCCACCCCGGGTTTAATTTTTCCAGGTTGGAACCGGTACGGGGATTGAATTTGTTTTTAAAATCCCTTTATTTTAAAAAATAAGGTTTAATTATTTTAATTTTGGGAAACCTTTTTTTTGAAGCGGGAAAATTTGGAAAACCCGGGGAAAAATTTTTAGGAAATTTTTTCATTGGCCCTTAAATCGGGGAAAACTTAAAAAGAAGATTTTTGGGAAAAGAAAAAAGGAAAGGGGAAAAAAGGAAAAAAGGAGGGAAAAATTTTTTCAAAAAAGAAAAAAGGAGGGAAAGGAGCCCCCGGAAAGGGGGGGAGGGGAAAAGGAAAGAGAAGAAAGTTTTTTTGAGAGGGGGAAATCCGGGTTTTGGAAAGGGAAGAAGAAAAAAGGGAAAAATTTAAACCTTTATTGTAAAAGGACCAAAAAGACTTGAAAAAGAAAATTTTAAGAGAAGGAAAGAAAAAAAAGGGGAAAGAAAAGGGAAGAAAAAAGAAGAGAACGGAGGAAAAAAGGGGAAAAGGGGGGGAAAAACGGAAAGGGGGAAAAAAAGGGAGAGAGGGGGAAAAAAGAGAGAATTGAGGAAAAAAAAAGTTGGGAAAAATTGAGGAAAAAAAGGCAGGGAAGGGCTTGAGGAAAAAGCTAGAGAACTGAAGAAAAGGGGAAAAAGGAAAACGGGGGAAAAAAAGGGTGGAATTGGGGGAAAAAAAGTTAAAACCCCAAAAAAACAAAAAGGGGGAAAAAGGAGAATTGAAAAAAGCAAGAAGTTGAAAAAACCTAAACCCTTTTAAAACAGAGGGGAAAAACTTAAAAAGGGGGAAAAAAGAAAGGAACTTTGAAAAGGGAAAATCCCACTCAAAAAAAGTTTGGGAAAGAAAATAAAAAGTAACCTTTACACCAACAATTAAAAGGAAATTTTAATTTCTGCAGCTTTGAATTTTTCCAAAAACCTTTTCCTTTCAAGATTTAAACCCTTCCCATGAAAAAAGGGCCAACCTTAAAAATATCAAAAAAACAAAAACTTCAGGAAAAAATTTAATTGGGCCCCTAAAACCGGGGGCCAAAATTAAAAATTTTAAACGGAAACACTTTTTCTTTTGTTGGGGTTCCTTGTTTTAAACCACAAAGAAGGAACCCTGAATTAAAAAAATTATAATTTTCCCCTTAAAAAAGACTTCCCATTTCCCCTGAAACCGGGTTCCTGAACACTCTTTTTTTGTTTCAAACTTTTACAGAAAATTTTAATTGTTTCAAAGTTAAGGAAATTGGTTTAGGTTGCTAAACCGGTTCCTAAAGGCTCCCCCCAATTTCCTTATAAGGAACCTAAAAGGGGAATTGCTTTTCCCCCCCTTTTCCCCCCTTTTTTCCCTTCCCTTTCCCCTTTCAACCCCTTAAGGGCAAGGGTTCATCAGCCCCTTAAGAAACCCAAGCCTCTAGTGGAAAAGTAAAATGATTCTTTTTTCCTGTTTGTCATTTGTTTTGGTTTTTAAGGGGCCAAAAACCCCTCCAGATTGTCCTTCTAAAAGGTCCAAAATTTTTGGAAAAGATTTTTTAAAGACTGTAATACCAACACCTTTCTGTCAGGAACGGGTTAATGGATTTAAATGTATCAAACCATTTTCCCGAGACACGGGATCCCAAAAGTAAAGTCATTTTTTGTAAGCTTTTCCCAAATTTTTTTAAAAGGAAATCATTCCTCTGCTATACTTTCAGACAAATTTGGGGCCCTACGGACATTTTTCCCTACCACCCGTTGTTACATTAGGCCCTAAAGGGGTTCACAGGTTGGTCTGAACCCTTTTACTAGCTCCCATCCCCTTCTTGCTCCCGTACAAATAAATGTAAAAGGGGGCCATTCTTCCTTCTGGGGTTTTGCCCCTTTCATCCCCAAAAGGGTTTGGACATAAGCTTTTCAACCCTCTTCCTGTGAGTCAGAAAGCCCCAAAAAAATTTTTCAGATGAGACAATGCTGGGTAGTTTCATGGGGGTTTAAAAAAAACCATTTGATGCTACTCTCAAAAAGGGGGGTAGTAGGATCCCCGGTTCACTTTTTTGATGAAATGTGAAGATATCACCTCCGATACATAAAGTCTTGACTGGGGCTCGCCCCCAAACCCCCAGGCTTCTCCCACTATCCATCCTTTAAATTTTCCCCTATTTTTAAAAGCCTTTTTACAAAATTATCGAAGGACTCCTTTGTCAATTTAAAGGAAATTGCCCTTTTTCTTCGAATTGCCATAATGCCGCAAAAACAAAAATTTTTTCATATAAATTTGAATTATAAAAGGTATCTTGTACAAGTCAGTATTCAAATTAAATTAAAGAGGAGATAGACTTTTTCCATCTTATTTGTTCCAAGCAATGCAGAGAGACTGTTTTTAAAAATGGCTCAGGGACCTCCCAAGGGGCCGGACATTTTCTCGCATCTTTTTAAAACCCTTTTAAATAAAATTAGGGAAACCTTTTTTTGGCCAAAAAAATGTCCTCAAAATGTCCTGCAATTGTAGATGTGAAAAATTTTTGCCAACTGTAAATTCCTCCCGAGGTACCAGGGGGTTTACCTAGGGTTTAAAAATGCCAGCCCCTTTACGGTCCCCCTTAAAAAGAGTAGCTATTGAAAATCGTTGGTCCTTTATTTTCCATTTTCCCATCGGGGGGAATAGATATTTTTAACATTATTTTGATTAGTTTCAAATTTTCCCCTTGAACCGCCCTTGAAGACCATAACAAACTACAGAGGGGGCTAAGCCCTTTTGGGTCCTTTTTTCCAAAAGTGGGCACCCCTTTAGAGAAATTTTGTCTGCCCGTGGGCCCAAATTAACATCTGACTTAATGCAACATCTATCCCAAAAACTTCTGGGATTTGAAGCCTCTTTTAAAAAACACCCTATCATCCCAGCAAAAAGGGGAGGATAGACGCCAAACATCGATTCTCAAGTCCTTTTTAAGGGGAAAACTTTGCCCCCTTTAAAAAACCAAAGGGGAGTGGCATCGTTACCTACCCTGTCTTTGTTTCCCATGGGGGAAGTTCCCAGGGGCCCTTTTTGGGGGTTTTCCCCTTTTTGGGAACTTCTCTATGGTAAACGGGGCAGAGGCCCATTTTTCCGTCCTTCATGATTTTAAGGGGACAAATGAGGACGAAAAGGGCTGAGGTTCGTCTTCTTATCAGTTTCTCCTTAAACCTTAGACCCAAAATTTGAGGGAGCCCCTCTGAATATTTTTCAAAAAACTTTAAGCTTGTCAAGGACCATACAAAAAATTTTTGTTTTAAAAAAGTCAGAGGAAAATTTTTTAAAGGCAGGAGATGAAGTTTGGAAATTTTTGGGCCTATCAAGTAAAAATAAATTTTAGTAGCAGGGGAAATGTCCAAAAAAAGTTTTAAAAAATTTTTGGGGGAAAGTTGATACCTCTTAGAAGTAAAGGGAAAAAACCTTTAAGCTTTATCATATCAACATCCAAAAGGGAATATTACCGAAAAAATTTCGGTTAACTGCCTTAATAATTTTGACCTAGTTTTTCCACACGAACTTGATAAAACAACTAAAGAATGAAAGGGTTTGTGAAAAATTTGAACCTCTAATTTAGCCCTTTTATGAAGAACTAAAAGACTTGGTGACTCTTAAACCACTCGGGCCAACCAACATTAAAATTTAAAGAATCTTTGGGAAGGCCCCCATAAAGACATAAAAATTTATTTCCCAATGTGGGGAAAATTTTTTTCAGATTGACTTAGTGACGGACAATCCTTTTCCAAAAGAAAATTATACCCCGTTTCCCGTTCACCTTAGGGATGCATTTGACCGAGAGGTAGACCCAAAATTTAAAAATAAAGATCATGAACCCCTTTAGTATCTGATAAATTTCTCACCCCGTGTCATGGTTTTAAAAAGGAGGATAATTTTATATAGATTGCTATTGACTTCAGAGGCCTTAATTCTATCACTCGGTGGGATGCCCGGGGCCTATGCCCTTAATAGATAGCGATCTAAAACAAATTTTATGACTCTTTCCCTTTTTTTTCAAGATTTGGGTATTGCACAGGCCAAAATTTATCAAATAAATTTTTAAACCTTCTTTCCCAAGCTTTCACCTCTTTTCCTACACACCAAGGACTGAATGCAGTTTTTTTAGAAATAAAGCCCTTTGGTTTTTTGGGAAAATGCCTGTGCTTACCTACGTGAGACGAAAGAGAAAAGGGCTTTGGGAAAATGCCAAATGTTTCAGTTTATTTTGATAACATTTATGTAAAAGACATCCACGTGGGGTGAGCAATCCAAACATTAAAAATTCTGTTTTTCGTGGTTTCGCTCACAAGGCCCCCAAATGCCAAACCCAGGAAAATTTCTTCCTTTTTGGGGATAAAAAAGTTAGAAATCTTGGGGCCCGATACTTTTCCCAATAACTCTCTGCAAACCTCTCCCCAGTAAAAATCCCAAAGGGTTTATTAGAATTTAAATTCCCCCAAAAAACCCAAAAAGCTCAAGCGTTGCTTTCTTGGTTCTGTAAAAATTTTTTTGCACGGTTTTTCCCGAACCTTACTGATTTTTACAGGGATCCTTATTGACTTTTCCCTTAAAAAATCTGGGGAAGGAAAACCCCTTGAATTTCCCCACGTAGCTGGGAAAAATTTAATGAGTTTAAAAATTATCTTTCGAAGACCCCCCCCCCCCCCCCGGGACTTAAGATTCCAGATATTAATAAAAACATTTTTTTTAAAAATGTGCCCCCAATACTGGCTTAGGTGTGGTTTTACTAAATACCATGATTTGGGACCCCTTCCCTGTATGCTTCCCAAGCCGGAAAAAACCCCTTTCCCCCAAAAAAACGAGAACTCCACCAAGAAAAGGGAAAGTTTGGCCCTTGTGTGGGGGAAACTCCAAACTTAAATTTTAAAATTTCTGGGAAAAATTCCCTTTTTGAAACCCAACCAAAAACCCTTTTATTCCTAGAAAAATTTTAAAAGGGGAAACCCAAAAGTCGCCCCCTTGAGGTGAAAATTGGCACTCCCCGGCTTTTTTTGTTCCATATTGTGTTTTATCAATGGTTTTATCCAATTATTTCTTTTGAAATGGTTTTAAATCGTGACCCGTAGTAGGAAAATTTGTTGCCTTTCGCGACTTCCACAGTTAGAACTTTTTTCTTGCCAAATTTTTCTTTTACTCCTTTACTATAATCAAGGGGGGAAGTGTGGGGAAAAGTTTAAAAAGATAAAGGGGTAAACGAGGGAGTATATAGTAAAAAATAGTTTTTATTTTCCGGCTACTTGTTAAGGGAGGGTTAAAATCCCCTCCCCCTATTCCCCCCCCTTTTCCCCCCTTTCCCCCAAAATGATTGTTTGATTGCCGGCCCCTTGTTAAGGGAGGGTCAGTTTTAGCTCCCCCCTAATCCCTTTTTCCCCCCTCTTCCCCCCCCCCAAAGGTGACGTGTGGGGCTCCGGTCCCAAAAAGTAAATCACTCGACTCACAGCTCCCAACACTACTGTAAGTACACGCCTATCATAATTTAGTGGACTTATTGGGGTTTTTAAAAATTTACTTTTGACCCAAAAATTAACTTTTGTCCCCTTTTAAATCTTGATTTGGTTAAAAAGGGTTTTTAAAAATAACCCCATCTTTTAGGTTTTTGTACTTATCATGGAGGGGTGATTTTTTTAAGGGATGGGTTTAAACGTTCTCTTTACAGCTTGGGAAAAGGGCAGGAAGGTCACCTGCTAAAACAACGAGTAGAAATTGAAAAGGGGACGGAAACCCCAAAAGTTTTGAGGGCATCCCCAAAATTTTTTATCCCCTTAAACCCGTTTTGTAGCAAGTTTTTAGGGTAAACCCCCATCATTGCAGTGGAAAAAAACCCGCTTTTCCCGTCATCTGATGGAATTTTTGACGGTTTTAAAAAAAAACTGTGAAGAACGAGCCAGTGGGTTTTTCACCAACACCTGCCACACCCCCCCCTTAACGAAAAGGCTTTCGAATTTTTAAAAAAAAAAAAACGCAGTTTTAAACCCAAAACCAGACACCCCCAAAATTTTTTATTATATTTTTATATATATAAATATATATATAATATTAAAAAATATATATATAATATAAATAAATATTTTATAAATATTAGGTTTAATTTAGATATCATTTATATTTTTCATTTTTTCATTTTTTTTTTAAGGTAATTTAAAATTTCATATTTAAGTGTTTTATATTTTATATTTTCTAAAAAAATAAAGGTTTATGTTTGTCAGTTTTCTTTTTCTATTCATTAAATTTCCTGAGGAGGAGCCCCCTTGGGAATATTTTCTGAAATTGTTTTCAGGGTGAGTAACCTTCAACAGCCGGGGGCCAAAAGAAACCCTGTAGGCCTGGGTTTTAAGGAACATGGAAAACTAGATGATCAGCCCGTAACCCGATTTCATCAAAAAATATGAAAAACACACTTTCCCTTTCCAACAATAACTAAAACCCCCCAGGGGTTTACTGAGACAAGTGCAAAACCCTAATAGGGCAAATATGGGCCAATATACAAACCCCCCCAAATCAGGGATAATCACAGGGTAGCACTCAGGGCACTCCCCAAACCCTTTCCCCCTGGGCAAAACATTTTAAAAACCCCCATTGAAATACAACAAAGTCTCATTTTTGGGGCTCCATGACGAGGCCCCCAAAAAGGAAGTTTTAATGAGACCTAGAGACTGTTGACTGGGGTACAGAATTCCCAAAAACCAAAAGGAATTTTGACTGGCAGACATTTTTCTTAACAAAATTTCTTAAGGGCTATACAACAAAAAATTGTCCCATAAAACGGGAAAAGAACCCCAAAAAAAACGGCTTGGTTGCCCCTTTGGGTAACCAGCACCCTTCTGAAAAACCATTGACAAGAAAAACCAAAAATGAAAACAATATAGAAAGGGGGTTAATTTCACAAAAATATTCTTTAAAAAACTATCATCAGTTCTCACCAAAGTAAAAAGAAAGCCAAAAAAACTATACTACTCCAGTAGATTAAAAAGACACTAGAGGAGATATAAAAAGAAACCCGGAAAACACTCTCTAAAATTCTAGGGGCCCCCAAATGAAAAAAAAACAAGAATAATTTTCCTAAATAAACCTAATGAAAAACCCAACAAACCCCCCTGAAAACAGCTAACAAGAAAAAACCCACTTCTTCTCAACCATAGGATCTAATCTCCCAATAAAAACCCCCATACCAATGCCCCTTTCCGGTTTTTTTACCTAATGGGGGAAATTTTCCCCAAAATTTCCTTTTATCTTTTCACCAAACCCGAGCCCCAGAAGTACCGAGATTATAAAGTCACTTTTGAATAACTCAGGGGGAAACTGGGCTCTGGCCCCCATTTCTGTACAAAACGAGTGGGCCCCTGTCCTTTTTGCATGCTATTTTTTTTATTTTTTTTTGCCAAAGTCAAATAGAAACAAAACCTTCCCGAAAAATACTCAAGACGGGGAAGGGGGTTTCACCCCCACTAAAGGTGGTGACCCTACGACTTTAAAAAACTATTTGGCCAATTTTTAAAAACCCTTTCCCCCTTAAATATCCCAAAAACTTTGAGAAACTCGTTTCACAGGAGACTATATTCCTTTATAAAAAGCCAAAACATACTCAACCCCCGCCAATTTGGATTCAGGAAAAAAAAAAACACTAATGATGCAATCATAAAAATGCTAGTTGTTTTACCCCAAACCCTTTGGGAAAAAAAGGAATATCCACTAGGGAATTTTTTTTGACCCAAAGAAAAGCTTTTGACACAGTAGACCACTACATTCCCACTCCCCAAACTTGACCATTACGGTTTAAAAAGACCATGCGCTTGCTTATTTCAAATCTTACCCTTTCTAATAGGTACAGTAAATTTACCCTTAAAAAACACAGCATCAACAACACGGCCCCCTTGATACTTAGTTCGCAGGGAAGTGGTTTCCCCGGTCCCCTGCCCCTTCCCCCATATACATAATTTATTTTTCCTAATGTATCCCCCAAAAACCCGAAACCCATTCCTTTGCTGACGACAAAGAATTTTGTCATCTCTCACCCTAAACTTGCCACCCTTTAACCCCCTTTGTTAAAAGAGGAGTGATCAAAATATCGACCCTTTGGGTTTCAGACAATAAAAATTACGCTTAACACTGACCCAAAAACCCACTGTATTATGTTTTGGGAGCAGAGCAGAAAATGCCAAATTAACATTTAAAATCGACAACACTCTAATTACCCCGACATAATGAGGGCAAATTTCCCAGGCCTATACCTTGGGCAACAACCTAATTTTAGCACCCAATCCAACACATAACCCAAAAAATATCCAAAACGGTTGGGGTCCCCCCAAGATACATACTAGTGCCGCCCAAAACCCTTTTCCCCACAAACCACTCACTTTTTTACCATAAACCTCACCTATGCTTTTGTACTTGGGGATCAACTGCGCAACCACCAAAGCCAATAAAACCCAACAAAAAGCTGCCCGTAAGAATAATCACTAAATCCCCTCCCCGGGAACACCCCCCCCCCCCTCTTCATAAATCTAAACTTTTCTCCCTTTAGTTTCATCCACCTTTTCTGTGCAATCTACCCTCTACAGGACCTTAAAACTTTCCCAAAATTTAAAACCCTTTATAAAACCCCCTTTTTTGTAGTTGTGACAGAACCCACCCGGCATAACACCCGACAAAACATCTCTACGGGCAATCCCCCTTTTTACTAAACCTTTACAAAAAATTTTAATGTATGTCCCAAAAGGCCCCAAAATCTGGAACACCCTCCCCGGAAAATCTAGAACTGCAGACACATTCATCACCTTTTAAAAAATACCATTAGAAAACACTATTACCCTGATACACCCCCTCAACTAACTACCCGGGGAAAACCAACCCGGTGGTTTTACACTTCACCCACTCACCCATTTTTACCAAAAACAGAAAAAAATTAAAACTCAAACTTTAAAAAAATGTTTCCCGGAACTCCCAATACCGAAACTAAATTTCTGTGCCAAAACAAAACATTCCATTGTAAAAATCACAAACAGTTATAGTCACTTAGCCATAATACCAACTTACCTCATAAATTTTTTAAAAATTTTTTAAAATTAAACTTAACTTAAATTGCCCCCAAATGCCCCAGCCATGCCCAGGTGTTCAAAGTGGTACACTCGGGAATCATTATTTTACTTCATGTAAAACCCCACAAAAACCCAAAATTTTGTAATCAGCATTGTAACCTTTAAGAAATAAACTTTGAAATTTTAATTTAATTTGAAAAAGAAAAATGTAGGCCTGGGGGCAAGAGAACATGTAGGCCTGGGTCCAAAAAATGTAGGGCCCGGGTCCCAAAGAACATGTAGGTTTTGGGTCCAAGAAAACATGTAGGTCTGGGTCCCAAAAAGAACATGTAGGCCTGGGGCCAAGGAAAAAAAAAACCCCTGTGGCCGGGTCCAAGAGAACATGTAGGTCTGGGTCCAAGAGAACAGGGAGGCCTGGGGCCAAGAGAACATGTAGGTCTGGGTCCAAGAGAACATGTAGGCCTGGATGAATCACAACAACTGGATATGCTGAATGTTGGAACAAAAGATTAAAACAATTTAAATTAATAAAAATTAATAATAATAATAATAATAATAATAATAATAATAATAATAATAATAATAAAAATTTAATCTTTATTTCTACAAGTACATGTACAAGGTATACAGACCATAGCAAGAATGCTTAATGCCTCAAATGATGTAGTGGAAGTTTTAGCAGTAAAGATCGAAAACCCAAAAAACCTAGTCATTGTGGTAGTCTACAAGCTCCGGATGCAACATCCAGCAATTCCAGGAACAGCTGTTAAAAATTGACCCCTGTCTGGAAAATCTTCCAGCTCCTGCACCCCAAAATCTTGCTCCTGGGGGATTTCAACTTAAGGCACCTAAAATGGAGGAATATAGCAAATAATATTGTTGCAGTAATAACACCAGGAGGCAGCTCTGATGAAACTCACACTCACACGAGCTTTTAAATCTCAGCACAAAATTCAATTTAAAACCCGCAAATAAAAGGCCCACTAGAATGGAGAATACACTAGACCTCATCTTCACTAACAATGATGATCTGATAAAAATGTCACCATATCAAAAACAATATACTCAGAAACACAAAATAATTGAGGTTCAGACAAGTATGCGCCCGAGCCCCAGACCGACCCAAAAAGAGATTAGTCACGAGGGAGCATTCACCAAATTCAACTTCAATAACAAGAACATAAAAATGGGACCAAGTAAACCAAGTCCTAACCAATATAAGCTGGGAAGATATACTAAGCAAACACAGACCCCCAAATTATACCTAGAACAGATTAACTGGTGGCACTCGATGTATGCACAAGACTTATTCCTCTAAGAAAAAGGAGGAGTAGATGTAAAATAGAAAGAGACAGGCGCTCTCTTTACAGGCGACGGAAAAGAAAACAGAGCGGCAAAAGAGGGCAATCTATCTGAAAAGCTAGGGAG
>NW_026467386.1:0-14729 GCF_026875155.1 Cherax quadricarinatus
TTTTGGAATGGTGAGAGTGTATGGGACCTGGTGAGAGAGTATGGGGGCCCAGGTGATAGTGTTTTAAAACCGGGTGGATGTATGGGGGCCCTGGTGAGAGTGTAGTGTGGACCTGGTGAGAGTGTAGTCTGGACCTGGTGATAGTGCAGTGTGGACCTGGTGAGAGTGTAGTCTGAACCTGGTGAGAGAGTAGTCTGGACCAGGTGATAGTGTAGTGTGGACCTGGTGAGAGTGTAGTTTGGACCTGGTGAGTGTAGTCTGGACCTGGTGATCCGAACTTGCTCTCGAAAAGGTCGAATTTCCTTAAAAATGAGACTTTTCAGAAAAAAAAAATTACATAATGATATATGATTTTTTGTTGACAATGATAGAGATTTTTACTTTTGGATCAAAACTAACTTTGAAATCTCACTTAACCAAACTTAAAGTAACGTATTTTTTTAACTAGAGAACACTTATCATCTGTTGACTGGGGTAACGAAGAGAGCTATCAATATGACAGTTTTCTGAACACTATACATGCTGCTCAAAGAACGTTTATCCCATATAAAGAAATTAGATCAAATAGAAATGACCCAAAATGGATGAATAATAGGCTCAAATATCTACTAGGGCATAAGAAAGGAATTTATAGGCGTATCAAAAGAGGTGAGGGTCATCTTATGAATCAGTATATTGACATTAAGAGGGACATTAAAAAGGGGATAAGAAAGGCTAAAAGGGACTATGAAATTAAAGTTGCTAGGGATTCTAAAACTAACCCAAAAAGTTTTTTCCAGGTCTATAGAACAAAAGTTAGAGATAAGATAGGTCCCCTTAAAAATAACTATGGGCACCTTACTGACAAAGAGAATGAAATGTGCTTGATTTTAAATAATTATTTTCTCTCAGTTTTTACACAGAAGACACTAACAATATTCCAGTAATTAATTTTTACAGTGGGCTAGAAGAAGATAAATTATGTAACATCACAGTCACTAGTGAGATGGTAGTGAAGCAGATAGACAGACTGAAGCAAAATAAGTCGCCGGGTCCTGATGAGGTTTTTTTCAAGGGTTCTTAAGGAATGCAAAATGGAACTCTGTGAACCATTAACTAATATTTTTAATTTATCTCTTCAAACAGGTGTAGTGTCTTATATGTGGAAGATGGCTAATGTAACTCCTATTTTTAAAACAGGGGACAAGTCGTTACCGTCAAATTACCGCCCAATAAGCCTGACCTCAATTGTAGGCAAATTACTAGAGTCAATTATAGCTGAGATTATAAGAAGCCATCTCGATAAGCATAGCTTGATTAATGATACTCAGCATGGATTCACAAGAGGCCGGTCTTGTCTAACTAATTTATTAACTTTCTTCAGTAAAGCTTTTGAGGCTGTTGACCACAATAAAGAATTTGATATTATTTACTTAGATTTAGTAAGGCTTTTGATAGAGTTCCGCACCATAGACTGTTAAAGAAAGTGGCAGCTCATGGCATTGGGGAAAAGTGCTCTCGTGGATCGAGTCATGGCTCACTGACAGGAAGCAGAGAGAGTCCATAAATGGGGTTAAATCCGAGTGGGGATCTGTAACAAGTGGCGTTCCACAGGATCAGTCTTGGGCCCGTTGTTGTTTATAATATATATCAATGATCTTGATGAGGGAATTGCTAGTGATATGAGCAAATTCGCCGATGACACAAATATAGGTAGAATAATTGATTCAAACGTAGATGTTATGGAACTTCAGGAGGATTTAAACAAACTCTATTCTTGGTCAGAAAAGTGGCAGATGAAGTTCAATGTAGATAAATGCAAGGTTCTGAAGCTTGGGAGTGCCCATAACCCTAGTACTTATAAGTTAAATGATGTAGAACTTAGCCATACAGATTGCGAAAAGGACTTGGGGGTTATGGTGAGCAGCAACCTTAAACCAAGACAGCAATGCCTAAGCGTACGTAATAAGGCAAATAGATTACTGGGATTTATATCAAGAAGTGTAAGCAACAGAAGTCCAGAGGTCATACTGCAGCTTTATACATCATTAGTAAGGCCTCACCTAGATTATGCAGCTCAGTTCTGGTCTCCGTATTACAAAATAGACATAAATTCGTTAGAAAACATTCAGCGTAGGGTGACTAAATTAATACATAGCATTAGAAATCTTCCTTATGAAGAAAGATTGAAGACTCTTAAGTTACATTCACTTGTTAGACGAAGAATGAGGGGAGACCTGATCGAAGTGTATAAGTGGAAGATAGGTATTAAAAAAGGGGGATACTAATAAGGTCTTGAGGATATCTCTCCAAGAGAGAACCCGCAGTAATGGATTTAAATTAGATAAGTTTTAGATTTAGAAAGGACATAGGAAAGTATTGGTTTGGAAATAGGGTAGTTGATGAGTGAACAGTCTACCTAGTTGGGTTATTGAGGCTGGGACTTCGGGGAGTTTCAAATTTAGGTTGGATAAGTACATGAGTGGGAGGGGTTGATTTGAGTGGGACTTTCACATCAGAGCTTATTTCTTGGGTGGCATTGAAAATTGGTTTGGGCAAAATGTTTTTGCTAGTGGGGTGAATTGTAAAGGACCTGCCTAGTATGGGCCAGCAGGCCTCCTGCAGTGCTCCTCCTTTCTTATGTTCTTATGTTCTTACTATACGTATCAAAGGTAAATTAAAATGTACTTAATATTGCCTAAAATAAATAATATATATGTTTTTCATTATGGTCAGATTGATTTTCGCAAATTTATGGTAAAAAACAAATTTTCATTATGCTTATTCGGCAGAGGGCATAATTGCCGACTTGGCCCAAACTCACCTGTTCGCTTATTCGTCCACAATCTGAAAAATTTTCATAATAGCAGTACATCAACGAGTTACATTTAACCCATGTCCTTATAATAGTCCTGGAATTATATATTTGTTAATTTTTCAACATAAAAACAACTCTCTCAAGACAAGGTTGCTTCTTGAATCTACAACAAAATCTTAACCATCAAAGCTCCATATGCTGTATTACTCTCAAGGGTTTTAGCCCCTTTCTTTTGAAAAGAGTTATATACGGCAGTAGAGGATTGTGCTCTATTCGACGTAATCTCTTGCCTCTATTGGAGGGATTCTCCTTCGAAAGGCGCTCCCTTCTGAAGAACAGACAAGAGAAATGATGGGATTGTACAATCCCTTCAGCACAGAGTATTAACCATAGCCAAAATTTCAATTTTTTTTTAATAAAGCGCAGGTAGAACCGGCAATCTTCCAGGAACTTCTGATTGAACGAACCGGAGAAATTACGAGTACCTTCATGGTTGGAACTTAATGAACTTTCTCATTTGAAAATGGAAGAACATACGTAAGTTTTCGTGTAACCATTAGAGCAAGTGTTAATTTTCACCATTTGTGCAACCTTGTTAAATAGTCTTAGTTATACTAAAAAACATTTGATAACAACGCTACAACACTTTCTCACATACACCCACACCAACTCCGCACTATGTCTCACACATTCTCTCATTCCCCCTCCCACACATATTTCTCACCATTCTCCTCTAGCAACTAAAAATATTAGGTTAATTCTCCCTTCACAATTATACATTATAAAATAATTTAATTCAAAATGCCCGAATAATTATTTGTTAAATTTTTCTGTTCAGGTAATTGAGAATGAAATTGTGATGAAACTCCAGAAGAGTATTTGACATTGTAATTAACTTTGAGTCACGTAATTTACACCAGTGGGAGCAGGAAATATTTAATCTGAAATAACCACTCTATATGGTGAGCTAAGTATTTCCGTAAATTATAGTATATTACTGTGATTGACTAGAAGGCTCATGCATATTGATTACAAAAATTATTGGTTATTCAGTGTAAGTGGAATATCTTGTGATTATATATAATTATATATATATATATATATATATATGTATATATATATATACAATATATATATCTTTATATATATATTATATATTTATACATATATATCTACACAGAGGACCTATGTCCTCAGGGTAGATAACGAGGATGGCTGGAAAAATATTTATTAATTTCTTCCTGAGGCCGTTGAATTTTCCGGTTCCGTCTGGCTTAGCCCATTTTTTTAATAAGTAAACTAATGTGTATGGCTTACGAATTGGTACACACATTTAAAACAATGGTGTTAATGGTTAATGGATATTGGGATATAAAACACATAAGGTTTGGGGGTGCAGGAAATGTTTTGTCAACAACTGCATATAACAACATACAGCAAGTAACCAGTCTTGGGGAAGCGTACCCCATGATACAACATCACTGAATCTATTTTAACCCACCTCCTCAGTACTTTCGATGTATTCTTTTCTCCAAGACGGCGGGGAGTGCGGGCGGGGGGAGAGTATTCTGCTGGAAACAATCATGCAGTGGTTGAGCTTGTTTCGTCATGTCTTAGTTTTTTTTTTAACTCTTTTTATTGACTGCCAGATTAATGAGGAATCAAGAAATGGTGTCTGAAACCATAATCAAACACGTTATCTTCTCATGGGATATAAAAGAATTGCAGATAAAAGCAGACAATTTTTTTGAGTAAAGAGCCACATTTTTTGTTTTACTTTTGTAAATAGTTTGTTAATTTCATAATTTATTATACATGATATGATTAAGCTTTTAAAGACATAATATATTCAACGTGTCCAAAGCTTCACAATGTTTCCGAAGAATTACTCTACAACCATAATTGTTCTTTGTGGAAAAGACACTTATGTAATGTTTCAGGATATTTAATTGAAAGAAACGTTTTTCGCCACGATGGCTTCTTCGGGGGGGTCCTTAAAAAGAATGCCATAGGTTGGATAAATGTAACATCTCAACGTTCGTTTCAAACCTTTCATCACACACTGTATTAGGACTGTAGAAGTAACTCGGGCCAAACATTTATTTAATAAATGTACTGAACTGTAAAAAAGTGTCCTTTCCCACTAATATTGTCGGCATCACCATATCATTTTCCTTCATTGCACTTTGATTTTCAAAGAGACAGTTAGATTGTTTGATGAAACGTGTGAAGTAACCTGAAGTAACCCAAGATCTCTTTATATAGTAAGTTGTTATTTTATTCATCATACGGACCTTCTCTTCTTTTCCAGGACCTGAGTAGACTGTAAAGTGTGATTTAAAGTTTTCTTCTTTACAGAACTTGGAAAGGACCAAGCACACACACACACACGCACACACATACACACATATGTAATATATATAGACTCGAACCCTGCAACCTCACGAACTAGTGATTGTACACTCACACACAGACACACACCACACACACAACACATGTATTGGAAAAGGGGCGGTTGTCCTATCAGAGAGGGTTTTTTTTCGATTGTATTGCATATTCTATGAGACCAATGTGCAAACTTGCGAACGTAGACAGTATAACTAAGTAGTTCTCTGTCTCCACTAACAAACGATTCAACAGTCGTCTTCCACTCAGTCGCACGTGAATTGACCAAATGGTTTTTGAGCTTCCACAATAAATATTTATATAAAATTATTAAACTGGCTACTGATGCCAGATAAATACAAGTGTTGATGCTCCTGCTATGGGGCTTGGGGAGAGGGAGAGGAGCTTAATTGGATGAAAAAGGCGTATTAATGGTGTTATAATATATATACATTCATTAAATACAATATATATATATATATATAGCTATATATATAATATATAAATATATAAATATATTATATATATATATATACAATATATAATTATATATATATATTTAGATATATATATATATATAATATCTATATATATATATATATATTTAATATATATCGGAGAAGGCGGGGAGGACGCGGGTATGTATAGAATATAATATAGATAAGTATGAAAAATCGGCTGAGCGTGTATCCGGTTTAGGCTTCCACTAGCCACCTTCCGTTTAGGCGTGCTGCTGAGTGCTAAACCCTTTCCGGTTTAGGCCTTCACAGAGGGCGCACCCTTTCTCCCGTTTAGGCGTGCTGCAGAGTGGGGGTGGGCAACCCTTCCGTTCAAGGCCCTTCCGACTGACGCAACCCCTTCCGCTTAGGGCGTGCTGCTGAGTGCACCCTTCCGTATTAGGCCTTCCACTAGCGCAGCCTTCGTTTCAGGCCTTCCACTGAGCGCACCCTTCCGGTTTAGGCGTGCTGCTGAGCGCACCCCTTCCGGATTAGCCTTCCATGAGCGCACACCCTTCCGGTTCCGGCCTTCCACTGACGCACCCTATCCGGTTTAGGCGTGCTGCAGAGTCGCACCCTTCCGGTCTGCTAGGGCCAGCGGCTGGAGGTCCCCTTTTTCACACCTAGGTTTACCTCCGTTTGACCTTGACCTCGCCCTCGAGACTACCTCACCCTTGACCCCCCTCCCCCCCCACGACCCCCACCTTCGCGACCCCAACTTCGCGACCCCTGTCGCGCACGGCGCGCCCGCCCGCGATCCCTTCGCGACCCCCGCCCCGCGTCCTTCTGCTGCGCCTTCGCAGCTTTCGTCGATGCCACGCCCGCGCCCAGATTTGTTTTCCGATTTTTTTCGATTTTATTTTTGAATTCATTTTCTTGTGCTCTCCATCCCCCCCCCCCCTCCTCGGATCAAATTTTTGAGTTTCCCCTCTCACTTTCACCTCCATCCCCAAAATTTCTTTCTCGAAACCAAAAAGTCACCATCTCCTCGATCAAGTTTTTTTGGAATCCCCCCTATGGGGTTTTCGAAATCTCCAGCTCCTTGGATCAAGTTTTTTGGATGTCCTCCTTCCACACCAACTCCCCATTTCCCCAAAAATTTCTCATATTACCAAGTTTTTGGTTCCCCCCTATGGGGTTTTCGAAATTCCGCCAATTCCTCCGGATTCAAGTTTTTGGAGCCCCCCTATGGGGTTTTCGAAATTCTCCACTCCTTGGATCAAGGTTTTTTTGGATTGTCCCCTCCCTTCCACCCCCACCCCCCAACCCACCCCCATTCTCCAATTCCTAGATCAAGTTTTTGGAATCCCCCCCCTATGGGTAAGTAATCAAATGTACTCCTCCTATGGATGGCATGCTTACTACAGGTCTAAAACAAGTCAAATGACCTAGAAGGTGTTTACTTGGAGGTCAGTGACGTCACGCGCACACAAGCTGAAACTTGTCGACCCTTTTAGTTCATTAAAGTTAATAAGGGACATAGATGTAGTGACGTCACGCGTTGACCGAGCACACAGCTTAATCATGCGGAACTTTACCCCCACACATAAACAACATAGGAAACATTTTCACTCATAACCCAAAATTTTCATCATCAGAAAGTCGCATTTTTTCGTCAATACACACAATTTCTTTACAAAATACAACATTAACATAATCACAAAAAACAACTCAAATTTTTTCTCGTTTTAAACCCTTTTAGTTCATTAAAGTTAATAAGGGTCCAGGACATCAGAAAAAGTCCACAAAAACTTACCTTTGAACCATCACCAAACACTCCTCATAAATCATATTGAATACTCACATACACAACCCTGGAACACCTTCAAACACTCCTTGAACACCCCAAAAAACACACTTTGAAAAAATGGGGGGGGGGGGGGGGGGGGGGGGGGGGGGGGGGGGGGGGGGGGGGGGGTTGGACAATTTCAATCAACACCGGAAACAATCCAAAAAAAACAACAATTTGAGTACTTCTCCACCAATACACACCACTGAATACTACTAAAAAACACCGCTGAATCATTCAAAACACCCTTCAAAAACAACTTCAAACAACCTTTTGAACACCTCAAAGCACTCATCATAATCATTTGAACACCGTTCAAACGACACCCTTGATCACCTTCAAAACCAACATTTGAACACAGGCTCAAAACACCTTTGAACACCTTTTGAACATTTCCATAACCTATTTGAAGTACTCCCAAATAAGATTTGACATCTCTAATTTACCTGCACTTCACAATTCAATAAATTACAACTCATCCCTCAGTCTCTCCAACTAGCATTTTCTCGTTTTTACCTTAGTTCTTTAAAGTAATTAAGGGACACAATACACAGAAAAAAAAGTCACAAAAAACCTAACTCAAACACTTTACTTGACCACATCCCCAAAACACTTCACATAAATCATATGAATACACACATAAACCACCCATGAACACCTTCCTAACACCTTTGAATAACGTTTTTAAACTATTTTCATCACAACCCAACTTATATCATCTTTTTTCGGTAACTCTAATTCGACTACACTACCCTCATCAATTGCCAACAATTTTACTCGTTTTTAACTATGTCATCACTGTAACCAAGATTTTCACAAAAAAAACTCTATGAAACCTAACACACATGCAGACGCACACCCCACAACAACCCACAACACCCACAACCCAACAATTTTTTCTCGTTTTTAACCCTTTTAGTTCATTAAATTAATATGTGGGGCACAGTACAATCAATAGTCCACAACAACAACACCCACACCCACAACACCCACAACCCACAATTTTTCTCGTTTTTAGCTAATTCAAATCAGAAAGTCACAACAACAACAACCCACAACCCACAACACCCACAACACCCACAACCCACAACACCCACCAAACCACAATTTTTTTATCTCGTTTCAACTAAGTTCAGCAGAAAAGTCACAACACCCTATCATCACCCACAATCCCACAATTTTTTTTTCTCGTTTTAAAACCCTTTTAGTTCATAAAGTTATAAGTGGACACCAGTACAACAGAAAAAGGTGCACAAAAACAACCCACTTATATCAACTTTTCGGTAACTCTAATTCGACTACATTACCCACATCCCTCACATTACCAATTTATTCACATTTTTCCCCCTTCTTTTTACTGAAGCTTAAAAGTATTACACAATCCCTCCCTACAGTACTAAAATTCTAATAAAATCCTCTCCATACCCATCTCCTCGTATCCACATAAATAAATATTATACTCAGCACAACTACCAACATTGCGACATGTTTCACACCACCCTCCATTCTTTTCCAATATATATAACTTATAATTTCTTATTTCTTTTAAAATATTCACACATTAACCTTTATATTCAGTAAAATCTCCCCATATTTCTTAATTACAACCCCCCCCATACTACCTCGCCATCCACCCGCATTTCTTCACATCCACTCACCCATCTCCCAACACACCTCATCAGAACACACACACACAAAAAATCACATTTCAACATCCACAAAAGCATCCTCAAATCCACTAAAATCACTAAATCAAGAATTCACAAAACTCTATGACCACCTAACACACAACACACCACACACACACACAGCACACCACACACACACACACACACACACAGGGGACAGAACCAGATGGGGACGACCACAGGAATACAACGAAACAAGGTTGTTTGGACGTCCCATCATTCAGATGAGGAGGAGGAAAGAAACTGCTAAAGGACATCGATTAACCTGAAAGGCAATGGGACCGGACAATCTCCCCCTGGGTCCTAGAGAGGGAAGCATATATGTTGGCGTGCCACTTACCACAATCTTCTACACATACCTGAAACTGGGTCAACTACCTGAGGTATGGAAGACGGCAAATGTAAGTTCCCATTTTTAAAAAAGGAGACAGAAAAGTGGCACTAAACTATAGAAACCTGTGTCATTGAAGTGTATAGTATGCACAATTATGGAGAAGATTATCAGGAAAAAGTAGAGTGTGGAGCACCTGTAACGGAACAGAGTATAATCCAACCAGCACGGATCCACGAAGCAAATCCTGTGTCACAAACGCTCTGGAGTTTTATGATAAAATATCAGAAAAGTAAGACAAGAGAGAGGGAGGGGTGGGTTGATTGCATCTTCTTGACTGCAAGAAGGCCTTTGACACAGTCCTCACAAGAGAAACACAAACAAAAAAAAATAAAAAAAAAATAAAAAAAAAGAAAAAAAAAAAAAAAAAAAATAGAAAATAAAAGAAAAAAAAAAAAAAAAGAAACGAAAAATCATTAAAAAAAAATTAAAGAAAAAGGAAAACCTTAAAAACAACCCAAAACAACAACCAAAAAAACCCACCCACCCACAACCCCCCACGACCACAAACCGCATAACACACTAACAATACCCTACAACCCCCCCCAAACCTACCCCACCCACAAAACCACCACACCCCAACACCCCGCACCTCCCCCCACCCTCCACACCCAACCCCCCCCGATCCCCCCACCCCCAACCACCTACCGCCCTCAACCCCCCCCCGACTCAGCCCCCCCCCCCCCCACACACTACCCCACACCCGCCCACTACCAACGCACACCCCATACTCCCCTCCCGCGCCCCCACCAATCCCTCCCCCCGCAATAAGCCCTCACCCCCTCACACCGTCCCCCCCCCACCCCAGCCCCCCCCCGCAACACCACCCCCCCACCCACCCCCCAACCGCCCCCACGATCCACCCCCCACACCGCCCCCCCGCCACCCCCACCACTCACCCCCCCCCCCCCCCCCCCCCACCCCCCTCCCCCCCGCCATAAACCCCCCCCCCGCCCCCACCCACCTCCCTCCACACTCCACCCTCCCCCCCCGCATCACCCCCCCCCCCACACCCCCTCCCCCCCCCGCCACCACCACCTACGAGCAGCCGCACTCTCCTCCTGCTCCAAAACCAGTCCGGTCCCCTGCCAGGATCACTACTCCTGGACAGGGCGGCCACACCTAGAACAAGGAACTTATTCTGTCTTACCGACGTGCACCAGTGACTAGCGGGACCCACAGGGGTCGGTCCAAGGACCAGAGCTATATATGGTATTGAGAACGACAATGACGGGAAGGAACGACCTCCATTGTCCCTGTTTGTCAGATGATTGAAGTTACTGAGGAGCAATACAACAGATGATGATCAGCAAAAAAACCGGGGGAAACATCGATACCTGAAAGGCAATGGACCGGAAAACTCCCCCGGTCCTTAGAGAGGGACAATAAGTTGTGCGTCCACCTTACCCACAATCTCAACCATCCCGGGAAACTGGCCCAACTACCTAGTAAGGAAGACGCAAATGTATTCCCATTTTAAAAAAGGAACAGAAAAGGCACAAACATAGACCTTGTCATGACGTGTATAGTATCCCAAAATTATGGAGAAGATATCAGGGAGAGTGGGGGAAAGCACCGGAACGAACAGGAGATAAATGCCAACCCACGGATTCCCGGAAGCAAATCCGTTCACAAACCCTTCTGAGTTTTATGAAAAAAAACAGAATAAAACAAGAGAAGAGGGGTGGGTGATGCATCTTTTGACTGCAAGAAGGCCTTTGACACATTTCCTCACAAGAGATCAGTGCAAAAGCTAGAGCATCAGGCCATATAACAGGAAGGCACTGCAAGGTCGAGAATACCTGACAGGAGCAACAACGAGCCCAGGGTACGTAATGATGATCACAGGGCACCTGTGACGAGCGGGGTCCCACAGGGGTCGTCCTAGGACCATGCTATTTTGGATATGAAAACGACATGACGGAAGGGTAGACTCAAAGTGTCCCTGTTTGCAGATGATTGAAGTTAATGAGGAGAATTAAACCCTGATGAGGATCAGGCAGGACTTCAAAGAGACCTGACAGACTGGACACCTGGTCCGAAAAATGGTTTCTCCAATTTAATCCTGCCAAAATGCAAAGTCATGAAGATAGAGGAAGGGCACAGAAGCCAAGGGGAATAGGCCTAGGTGGCCAAAGACTGCAAACCTCACCAAGAGAAAGACTTGGGTGAGTATAACACCGAGCATGTCTCCGGAAGCACATAAACAATCAATAACTGCTGCACATATGGGCGCCTGGGAAACCTGAGAACGCATTCCGATACCTTAGTAAGGAATCATTCAAGACACGTACACCGTGTATGTCAGGCCCATACTGGAGTTATGCAGCACCTGTTTGGAACCCGCACTTGATAAAGCACGTCAAGAAACTAGAGAAAGTACAAAGGTTTGCGACAAGGTTATTCCAGAGCTAAGGGGAATGTCCTATGAAGAAAGATTAAGGGAAATAGGCCTGACGACACTGGAGGACGGGAGGGTCGGGGGAGACATGTTTAACGACATAAAAATACTGCGTGGAATAGACAAGGTGGACAAAGACGGGATTTCCAGGGAGGGGACACAGAAACAAGAGGCCCCAATTGGAAGTTGAAGACACAAATGAGTCAGAGAGATAGTAGGAAGTATTTCTTCAGTCATAGAGTTGTAAGGCAGTGGAATAGCCTAGAAAATGACGTAGTGGAGGCAGGAACCATACACAGTTTTAAGACGAGGTTTGATAAAGCTCATGGAGCGGGGAGAGAGAGGGCCTAGTAGCAGCCGGTGAAGAGGCGGGGGGCCAGGAGCTAGGACCCAAACCCTGCAACCACAAATAGGTGAGTACAAATAGGTGAGTACACACACACACACACACACTCACACACACACCAAACCTATCCTACCCTAACCTAACCTAACCTTAACCCAACCTAACTTAACCTAACCTAACCTAACCTAACCTAACCTTAACCTAACCTAACCTAACCTTACCTAACCCGCAACCTAACCTAACCTAACCTAACCCAACCTAACCTAACCCAACCAACCTTACCTAATCTAACCTAACCTAAACCTAACCTAACCTACCTAACCTAACCTAACCTAACCTTACCTAACCTAACCTAACCTAAACCTAACCAAACACTACCTAACCAAACCTAACCTAACCTATCCTAACGTAACCTAACCTTACCTAACCTATCCTAACCTAACCTAACCTAACCTTACCTAACCTAACCTAACCTTACCTAACCTAATCTTACCTAACCTAACCTAACCTAACCTAACCTAACCTATCCTAACCTAACCTAACCTAACCAAAACCTAACCTTACCTAACCTATCCTAACCTAACCTAACCAAACCCTAACCAAACCCTAACCTAAAAATTATTGGAACACTTCCAAAATACATTAGAGTACTCCAGAATTACTTTGATCAACTCTATTTTTTGAATATTTCCAAATTAGTTTTGAAAACTTTATCGTAAAATCGAACATTATTTTCTTGTTGGTAAACACAGCGAGGGTAGAAATATTTACTCGATTTCCGAATAGAAACACTTTCCTCGCTCTGAGAGACTCATTGAGCTTACATGGGCCGCCCCTTCCCCCAACGCCACTGTGTAATGCGATTCACACCCAAGGTAGAAAATCACACCCGCGGCAACACAGGTCAGACAGACGGCATGTAATGCGATACACACCCAAGGTAGAACATAACATCTGCGTCAACTCAGGTCAGACAGACGCCATGTAATGCGGTTCACATCCAAGGTAGATTTAAGATAATCATCGCCTTACCGAACACATGCATCAACTCACCTAACCGAACCTAACCTATCCTAGCCTAACCTAACCTAGCCTAACCTAACCTGGCCTAACCTAACCTAACTTAACCTAACCTAACCTAACCCAGCCTAACCTATCCTAGCCCAACCTAACCTAACCTATCCTAACCTAACCTAACCTAACCTAACCTAACCTATCTCAACCTATCCTAACCTAACCTAACCTAACCTATCCTAACCTAACCTAACCTAACCTAACCTAACCTTACCTAACCTATCCTATCCTATCCTAACCTAACCTAACCTAACCTAACCTAACCTAACCTAACCTTACCTAACCTACCCTAACCTAACCTAACCTAACCTAACCAAACACCATCAAACATACTCCCAAAAACATTACTGATTACTACCAAATCACCACTGAATACTACCAAATCACCGTCAAAATCACCAGAAACTAAGTTTAACATCACCATCCAACTTCCTTTTTATAGAAATCCCCTAAAATCACTATATCCAAGAACCCAACCTAACCTAACCTTTCCTAACCTAACCCAACCTAACCTAACTTATCCTAACATAACCTAACCGAACCTAACCTAACCTAACTTATCCTAACCTAACCTAACCTAACCTTACCTAACCTAGCCTAACCTAACCTATCCTAACCTAACCTAACCTAACCTAACCAAACACCATCAAACACCTCCGAATACTCCCCAAAACACTTCTGATTACTACCAAATCACCACTGAATACTACCAAATCACCGTCAAAATCACCAGAAACTAAGTTTAACATCACCATCCAACTTCCTTTTTATAGAAATCCCCTCAAATCACTATATCCAAGAACCCAACCTAACCTAACCTTTTCCTAACCTAACCCAAAACCCAAACCTAACCTAACCTAACCTAACCGAACCTAACCTAACCATTTCCTAACCTAACCTAACCTAACCGAACCTAACCTAACCTAGCCTAACCTAACCTAACCTAACCTAACCGAACCTATCCTAACCTAACCTAACATAACCTAACCCCCATCAAACACCTCCGAATACTCCCCAAAACACTACTGATTACTACCAAATCACCACTGATTACTACCAAATCACCTTCAAATCACCAAAACTAAGTTTAAACATCACCATCCAACTTCCTTTTTATAGAAATTCCCCTCAAATCACTATAAACAAGAACCCAACCTAACCTAACCTTTCTAACCTAACCGAACCTAACCTAACTTCCCAACCTAACCTACACAACCTAACCATCCTAACCAACCTAACCAACCTAACCTAACACCACAAACACCTCCCGAATACTCCCAAAAAAAACTACGATTACTACCAAATCACCTAACCCAAACCTACCGAAAAAGAATAACATTAAACCCAAACCTAATTAAAAT
>NW_026467387.1:0-12555 GCF_026875155.1 Cherax quadricarinatus
CTGCTAACAGAACTCCTAAATCCTTTTCGCAACCCAGTAATATTAAGATTTAGATTTAGTTGATGTGTGGCATGGTTATTTTCCTGTCTAATGTTAGAACTTTGCATTTGTCTATATTAAACTGCATTTGCCACTTCGACCACTGCATCAGTCTACTCAAATCTTCCTGGAGTGCTCTAATGTCCTCGTCAGAATGAATTCGACGGCCTATTTTAGTGTCATCGGCAAACTTGCTTATATCACTATTTATTCTCTCAACTGACCCCTGTGGAACACCGCTCGTGACGCTTCCCCACTCTGATTTCTCCCCATTTATGTAAACTCTCTGCTGCCTATCTGTCAACCATGCCTTTATCCAGGAAAAAATTTCTCCTATTCTGTGTGCCTTAATTTTCTCAATAGTCTCTGATGTGGAACTCTATCGAAAGCCTTACTGAAGTCCATATACACAATATCATATTCATTACTATGATCTACCTCCTCAAATACCTTAGTGAAAAAAGGTAATAAATTCGTAAGGCAGGAACGGCCTTTCATAAAACCATGCTGAGATTCATTAATCAATTTATGCCTTTCAAGGTGGCTACGAATTGCCTCGGCAATTATTAATTCCATAAATTTTTCTACTATGGAGATTAGGCTTATTGGTCTATAGTTCGAAACTAAGGACCTGTCACCTGCTTTGAAAATAAGTATCACATTTGCCATTTTCCACTTATCTGGCACTGTGCCAGTTTGTAGTGATACGTTGAAAAGATTAGCTAGAGGTTATCTAAGCTCTTTTTTACATTCTTTTAGAACCCTTGCGTACAGTTCATCAGGGCCTGGAGACTTGTTAGGTTTTAATATATCTATTTGCCTAAGGATCATGTCACTTGTGACCATAATCGTGCATAGTTTATTATAGTCCTGTTCTACATAATTTATTTCTGGAATATCGCTGGTATCTTCCTGTGTAAAAACTGAGAGGAAGTGTTAAAAATTCTACACTTTTCCTTATCACTATAAGTAAGCTGATTCAGGCAACTTTTGAAAGGGCCTATCTTGTTCCTAATCTTACTTCTGTATACCTGAAAGAATCTTTTCGGGTTAATCTTCGATTCCCTTGCGATTTTAACCTCATAATCTCTCTTTGTTTTTCTTATTCCCTTTTTTATTTCTCTCTTTAACTGAATATGTTATTTCGTAATTTCCCCTCTCCTATTTTGATTCGCTTATATATGACTCTCTTTTGACAAGTGAGATGTTTTAATCTATTATTTATCCATTTAGGATCATTTTTGTTTGATCTGATTTCCCTATTCGGAACATAAGTTGTCTGAGCAGCTAGAACTATGCTCTGGAAAGCGTCATATCGACAACCATCACCTCTTACCTGACCCATAGTCAGGTCATTCCAGTTCGGCCCATCCATGTAATTTCTCAGTCCTGTGAAATGAGCCAAGTAGAAGTCTGGGACAGAGACTTAATTGCCATTGTTAGGGTAATTCCATGATATATTAAAACAGTGATTTGTGATCACTTTCCCCAAGCTCATCATTAACCTCAAGATTATTAATTAGTGATTCCATGCTGGCAAGAACCAAGTCAAGCAGATTATTTCCTCTAGTTGGTTCTGTCACAAACTGTTTAAAAAAACAATCCTGAATCGTATCAAGAAAGTCGCTTGACCTTGTGAAGGACACCGCCAGTCTGAAGTTTCGCTATCCCACAGTAATCTCTCAGTGTATATACCCTGAGATATATTCCTCAGTGTATATACCCTGACACATACACCTCAGTGAATATACACTGAGACATACACCTCAGTATATATACACTGAGACATACACCTCAGTGTATATACACTGAGACATACACCTCAGTGTATATACACTGAGACATACACCTCAGTGTATATACACTGACACATACACCTCAGTGAATATACACTGAGACATACACCTCAGTATATATACCCTGACACATACACCTGAGTGTATATACACTGAGACATACACCTCAGTATATATACACTGAGACATACACCTCAGTGTATATACACTGAGACATACACCTCAGTGTATATACACTGAGACATACACCTCAGTGTATATACACTGAGACATACATTTGAGTATATATACACTGAGACATACACTTGAGTATATATACACTGAGATATACACTTGAGTATATATACACTGAGATATACACTTGAGTATATATACACTGAGACATACACCTCAGTATATATACACTAAGATATACACTTGAGTATATATACACTGAGATATACTTCTATAAGAAACTGTAAGAGCTTTGGGATGTTAAAAATATTTTTTTACTTTAATTTTAAGAAGAGACAATACGATTTTTATATACGATTTTTGTAGAAGATTCTTTTAGTTTTGGATTAGATCTGTTTGTTTTTCAGGAGTAAATCTTCGGTTTTGGGACATTGCTCTTCACTGGTGTTGCTGTATAGCCCTTGTGGTTTAGCGCTTCTTTTTGATTATAATAATCTTCTTCACTGGTGTTATGTTGCACCTGCTTTCTTAGGGATTGATTCCTATGTGCTGATTTAGGACCAGTCCCTCTAGGATTTTCCAGGTGTAGATTTTGGTGTATCTTTCTCGCTTGCGTTCCAGGGAGTACTGGTCCAGGGACTTCAAACGTTCTCGGTAATTAAGATGCTTGACTGAACTTACACATGCACTAGAGGTGTCAGCAGGCCACCAGCAAGAACAGCCTCGTTGATCAGGCTAGATGAGCCTTGCCCAAGTCCGGCCTCTGGGAGTAGAAAAACTCTTGGAACTCATCAAAGGTATATCAAAGGTTCTCTGAATATTCTATAGATATGCAATTTCGTCTGCCATGACTGAGACTGGTAGTGTACAGCAATATTCCAACCTAGAGGGAACAAGTGACTTAATGCATAAGAGCGTTCACCCGTAAATCCCCTGTTGTCTTCAAGAAGGAACTCGATAGATTCCTTAAAGCAGTTCCTGATCAGCCTGGTTGTGGTGCATACGTTAGAGTGCAGGCTTCTAGCACTAACAATTTGATCAATTAGGCCATCAGCCCGGAGTCCTGGTCTGGGAACGGGCCGCGAGGGTGCTGATATTCGGAAGTGACGCCAGGAATGGTCTCCCCTCACTTACCTCGTCGTCTCTTCCCCTCACCCAGGTGTTCCCAACATCCTCCTCACTTCCCCTCCGACCCTCACACATGCAAAAAGAGGAACGGTAATCAGGAGAAGAAATGTATGTATAATGTCGTTGTGTAATGAGGTTGGTAGGGAGGGAGGGAGGGGAAAACATTCAGAGGGGAGAAAGGGAAGGGAGGGGGTATATTCTGAGGGAAGGGAGGGATTAGTATTATGAGGGGAGGGGAAGAAGGGCAACATCTTCATATGGAGTCGAGAGGGGAAGCAGTGTCTCCCCTCATCCTCCCAGGGTCATTTCCCTACCGTCATGTCTTGTTCCCCTTTTTCCTGCACTCCCCCTCCCTCACCTTTCTAGATCTACCTCACCACCATCCTAGGCCTACCTTCCTCACCATCCTAGGTCTACCTCCCCACCATCCTAGACCTACCTTCCTCACCATCCTAGGTCTACTTCCCCACCATCCTAGGCCTACCTTTCTCACCATCCTAGGTCTACTTCCCCCACCACCCTAGGCCTACCTTTCTCACCACCCTAGGCCTACCTTCCTCACCATCCTAGGTCTACCTCTCCCACCATCCTAGACCTACCTCACCACCCTAGGTCTACCTCTCCCACCGTCCTAGACCTACCTCACCATCCTAGGTCTACCTCTCCCACCATCCTAGACCTACCTCACCATCCTAGGTCTAACTCTCCCACCATCCTAGACCTACCTCACCATCCTAGGTCTACCTCTCCCACCATCCTAGACCTACCTCACCATCCTAGGTGTACCTCTCCCACCATCCTAGACCTACCTCACCATCCTAGGTCTACCTCTCCCACCATCCTAGACCTTCCTCACCATCCTAGGTCTACACTCTCCCCACCATCCTAGACCTTCCTCACCATCCTAGGTCTACCTCTCCCACCATTCATAGACCTACCTCACCCATCCTAGGTCTACCTCTCCCACCATCCTAGACCTACCTCACCATCCTAGGTCTACCTCTCCCAGCATCCTAGACCTACCTCACCATCCTAGGTCTACCTCTCCCACCATCTCCTAACCTTCCTCACCATCCTAGTCTACCTCTCCCACATCCTAGACCTTCCTCACCATCCTAGGTCTACCTCTCCCTACCATCCTAGACCTACCTCACCACCACTAGTCCTACCTCTCCCACCATCCTAGACCTTCCTCACCATCCTAGGTCTACCTCTCCCACCATCCTAGACCTACCTCACCATCCTAGGTCTACCTCTCCCACCATCCTAGACCTTCCTCACCATCCTAGGTCTACCTCTCCCACCATTGTAGACCTTCCTCACCATCCTAGGTCTACCTCTCCCACCATCCTAGACCTACCTCACCACCAGGTCTACCTCCCCCCCATCCTAGACCTTCCCCACCATCCTAGGTCTCCTCTCCCCCAAACCCCCTAGACTTCCCTCCCCCTCCTAGTCTCCCCCCCCACCCCCATCCTACCTCACCACCCCTGGGTCTACTCAAACATGTCTGCTCAACTCCTGGGTTTATGAAGTACCTGGCCATTTTGGATTTCTTTTTAAAAAAAGGCAAATACCACAACGTAGGAGAGGGGTCGGCCCCTCTGAAGGGGTCGCGCTCCTCTGAGAGGGGTCGTCGCCCCTCTAAAGGGGGGTTTTCGCTCCTCTAAGGGGTCGTCGCCCCTCTGAGAGGGGTGGGTCGTTTCCGGGAAGGGTCGTCGCTAAACTGAGGGGGGGCCTTGAAGAGAAAGATTTTTCTCCTTCTCTAAAAAAGGGCATTGTACACTAGAAAATAATTCAGAGCTTGTCCCAACGTGCCCATATAAAGTCTTCAAAGGGGGATGAATAGAATTAAAAAGTTTAAGAACGGAAAATTTACAGTTTGTGGTTTGGGTTGGTACCACACACAATCACACCTGAGTGTCCAAGTTCAATCCCGGTACGGGGTGGAAAAAATGGCATATTCCTTACAATTGGGCCCCTTTTCACCTAGCATTTTGTACCGGGGTCAGTCGACTGGTATGGGTGGCACCCTGGGGGTGGGTTTATCCCTTTGACACGGGGGGTTTCAAATAAGCAGGTAGTATAACACTCTTACAAAAAATTGATTTGGTTAAAAAACCCAAACCAGCATGGATTTTAGAGCGGGGAATTTCATGCAACAAGTAAATTAATATGGCGAATTATGCAGGGTTGGGGGAAAACCAAAATACGGTGGTTTACGGGATTTTCAAAGGGCTTTACAAGGTGATCCGGATGATTGTACATGCTGTCTGTGGCCAGCACTGTGTTTCCTTTTTTGGACACTAGTGCTTTTTTGTCCCATTATTGAAAGAATATAGGACTTTAAAAATAACCTGTCGATACTGCAAGGTATTTTTAATAAAAATTAAAGATACTAGATATTTAAGCAAATATTTTAAATTTGCTTGCAACTATTAGACAATTGTGATGTAAATCGTGTCCCCTGTTGACCTTTTCGGCTCTAGTTCCTGGGCCTTTTGTGTATTTTTAAGCTCTTGCACAAAAAATTATAGGATGGTTAAGGTGCAAAAAACATATACACTCCCTCAGCTCCTCTCTTCCTTTACCCCTTCTCTCCTCCTCCTTATTATGGGGCTTCATTTCCCCTCTAGCTTTTCTTTTTTCCTCAGCCCCCCCTTTTTTCCCCCACCTCCTTTTTTCCCCCCCCCCCTTCCTTCCCCGCCCCGTTCCCTTCCAAAGGGGCCCTTTTCCCCGGAAGATCCCCCTTCTTTTCTGACCCCATATTTTTACCTTGCCCAACACTGATGTTTTTAGTGGACCACCCCCACTCATCTTTATCACTCTCTCGCACTCACGAGGGGCTCACAAGGGCCTCACTCACACGGGCCCCGCCACAAGGGATTCACAAGGGTCCTACCACAAAGGGCTCACTCACGGGGATCTTTTGCACAAAATTTACGGGTTTCATTCACAAAACCATTACCACAACACCACAGGTGTCCCCCTTGAGAGAAGACTGGATACGTAAAAACAATTTTTAAATATTTATTTCAACCAAGCAGGGCTGGGGCTGCCATCTTCATCAGTTCACAAAAATCAGTTTGATGCAGATTGCTCGGTTGGGTTCCTGCTCGGGTTGGATAATGTTTTCAAAAAATTTTGCTCGTTTCGAAATTGGTTAATATTTACAATTTTCTTGGAGGTCAGTACATGTGGCAGGGGATAAGATGCAGCAAAATTTAAGACAATCCCGTGCTTTTGGTGTATGGGGGAAAAGCCCCCCGACTAGGCACCCATGTTTCTGGGACGGGTGTGTGGTTTAAATACTATGTACTTTATGCGATACGCCCGGCCCCTTTGCTTTGGTTGTATCTGGAAGGGTTTCGGGGTCAACGCTCCCGCGGGGGGGGGATCAGGGCCTGATCAACCCGCTGTTGTTTAATCTTACTGTAATGTTACTGAGATAATGTTTGTAAATAATTTCGCTCGTTAGGCCAGAGACCACCGTCACCGCCACCGCCGGCCCCCCTGGCCCCGCCACCGCCCCGGCCCCCCTGGCCGCCCCCCCGCGCCCCCCCTCCCCCGCCCCTGCCGCCATGCAGGTGTGAGCACACTAACAGTGCTATGCAAGTGTGACCACAAGTGACTTCTGCTTTAAAAGGTCTCAGATTATAACTTGTCACTTTCCTGGCCTTCGGTGAGTTTGCTTCAGTTATTGTCTTCTGGATGATAGGTCACCTGGCATGATCATTGTCTTTGGATGATAGGGCTCTGCGTCATTGTCTTCGGAGATAGGTATCTGGGATGATCATTGTCTTTGGGTGATAGGTCATCTGGCATGTCATTGTCTTCTGGTGATGGTCTTTTGGGATGATCATTGTCTTCTGGATGATAGGTCATCTGGCATGATCATTGTCTTCTGGATGATAGGTCATCTGGCATGATCATTGTCTTCTGGATGATAGGTCATTTGGCATGATCATTGTCTTCTGGATGATAGGTCATCTGGCATGATAATTGTCTTCTGGATGATAGGTCATCTGGCATGATCATTGTCTTCTGGATGATAGGTCATCTGGCATGATCATTGTCTTCTGGATGATAGGTCATCTGGCATGATCATTGTCTTCTGGATGATAGGTCATCTGGCATGATCATTGTCTGCTGGATGATAGGTCATCTGGCATGATCATTGTCTGCTGGATGATAGGTCATCTGGCATGATCATTGTCTTCTGGATGATAGGTCATCTGGCATGATCATTGTCTTCTGGATGAAGGTCATCTGGCATGATCATTGTCTTCTGGATGATAGGTCATCTGGCATGATTATTGTCTTCTGGATGATAGGTCATCTGGCATGATTATTGTCTTCTGGATGATAGGTCATCTGGCATGATTATTGTCTTCTGGATGATAGGTCATCTGGCATGATCATTGTCTTCTGGATGATAGGTCATCTGGCATGATTATTGTCTTCTGGATGATAGGTCATCTGGCATGATCATTGTCTTCTGGATGATAGGTCATCTGGCATGATTATTGTCTTCTGGATGATAGGTCATCTGGCATGATTATTGTCTTCTCGTTAGTGTTGAACATCATTAAGTATTGTTGTGTCCGCACTGGAAGACTTTCTTAATATATTTTTGCAAAAAAAAAAAAAAGTGTTTTTCACTGAAATAACTTTCATAATGATGTTGGTATCACTTGCAAACCAAATAATAATAATAATAATAATAATAATAATAATAATAATAATAATAATAATAATAATAATTGTATTTGGTAATTTCCTTTTAAATTTTCATATAAGGGTTTTGTCAGGAAAATATTGCTGGTAGAATCCTATACTTCCCCACCCCCCCAAACCCCCTATGCTTATCCACTACTTCCCCCCTTTCCCTTTTTCCCATCCCCCGAACCCCTTAAAACTCCCCACCTCCCCCCCCCCCTTAAAAATTAATAATACCGAAAAATTGAAGTTAAAAAGGTTTTAAAAAGAGTTGTTATGTGGTGTGTTTTTTACACTGTTGCCTCGGGCGGGAGCCTCTGTACACAGTGTTGACCAACAGTTACACATTGGCGTTGACCTTACCACTACTATCTCTCTCTTCTCTCCTCCTCTCTTCTCTCTCTTCTCTCTCTCTCTCTCTCTCTCTCTCTTCCTCTCCTGTGCCGTCCCCCCCCCCCCCCGGGATACAAGTATTCAATTGGTAAAAGTGTAATAAAAACACTCACTTGGTGCTGTGAAAACTCACATATGAAATTGCAAACAAATTATGGGGGTGGTAACTAAAACACCACACCAACAACACACACACACACAACACACACACCCCCAAACACACACATACACACACCACCACCCACACAACACCACACACACCACACACCCCACCACGCACACCCCACAACACACACACCCAAACCCCCCACCCCACCCCAAAAACACCACCACACACACATAGTCAAAAGGTGTTAGCCAGGGAATCTAGAAAGTGAGTGGTAGGCAAAAACCATACATAGTTTTAAGGCGAGGTATGATAGTCATGGGGCAGGGGAGGGGCCCCTGTGAAAACAGCAAAGACGGGGCCAGGAGCTGTAAACCGACCCCGCAACCAAAAAATAGGTAGTACAAAATTGGTACAGACAACAGACAACAACACCACCACAAACACACACACCACACACACAACACACACACAAACACCTAACACCTACACAGGCCTAGTTCAAATCGACTGTGCCTGGACAAAATGGTAAAAACCCAAACACACACCACACACAAACACACCACCACAACACAACACACCCCACACACACCACACACACCCACACACACCACACACACACTGCACACCAAAACACAAACACGCCACACACACACAAAACCCAAAACCCCACCCCACACACACACACACACCCCCACACACACCACAACACACACCACACACGCACACACAACACACCCACACACACACCCACACACCACCCCACACAAAACTTGTTTCCTCTATCACAAAGTTGAATATCCATTCCCTATTTTCCCCCGGTTTTTAATCTATCACTTTTGTAAAATCCCTTTAAAAATTTGTAATGATCGAATTTTTATCTGTTTTTTCTTTTTTTGCCCAGTTTTCTTTGAAGACTTCAGTTTTTGTTGTGGGGGAGAATTTCTTATCTGTGGGGGCAAAAGGTTTTCAGATTTGGGACCGCTGACGTTATCATGGGATTTGGTCAGCACCACCGGGGTTTGCTTACAACCTGCAAACAAATTTTTTCTTCTTCTTTCCCTCCCACCTCCAACAAAAACTTCCTTGAGTTTTTTTAGTATTTTATCTTAGTTTACCCTTCTTTAGGGACACCTTTTACCCTCTTTTCCCCTCTCTCCCCTCTCTCTCTTCTCTTTTTCTCTTCCTCTCTCTTTTCCTCTCTCTCTCCTCTCTTCTCTCTCTCTCTCAAAATTCCCCCCCCTCCCCCAATTGCATAGTTTTTTTTCCCCAGTTTTACATTACATCTATGTCAAAAAAATTAAGAAGATAACACCCTTAGGGTGGAAAAAAAGGGTTTATTTTTAAATTTGGGGTGGTTGTTTTTTTGGGTCATTTTAGTTAAGAAGAGAACAGGCCGTGGGGTAAAAATTGGGATGGTGAAAATGGGGAGGGGGGAATGATGGTATGAGGGTATGCTCCTTTCATTAAGAAATTTTTATTTTCTTTTTCCGCTAAAAATGGGGGTTTTCCGTCCCGGACCAGAGTGGGGTGGTAAGTCAGAGGATCTCACCTTCAAGGACCACAACAATGCCATCATTTTGCTGGGAAACTGTGGGATGGATAAACATTCAAGAAAAATGTAAGCCAAATACCTTTTTTAAATCATTTTTCTTTCTGGGCGGAAATACGCTTACAAACACCCCCATTAAAGGGCGGGTGAAAGCAGACAGAGAATGACAGAAACCCTTTTACTGCACGTATAAGTTCCATCAAACACCTTAAATACTGGGGGCGCCGGGGAAACACTTGCTTTACCACTAGACGCAGGCGACGAGAATGTCATAATTTACCTGGGAAATTCTGGAGGGGCTGGGCCCTAATATGCACACGCAATCACTCCCAAAGAAACAAAAAAACTTGGCAGGCATGCACATACCCCCATGAAAATGGGGGCGTCATGGTACACTAAAAGAAACACAAAATGTCCGGGGCCCAAGACTGTTAACACCTCCCCCGAGCAAAAGGGGAAATTTCGGGGAAAACCCTATTTTCTTCAAAAGTGGACGATACCTAAAGCGGCGGATCAGCCGGGCTTTTTTTAGTACTTATTACGTGCGGCCAGCATAACACCTCGTTGATCAGGCCCTGACCCCGGGGGGCCCGGGTGGCCGGGGCCGCAGGGGGCGTTGATCCCCGGAAATTCCCCCCAGATAACCCCGGGGAGACCCTTATCCACAAAAACCTGGGTTTTTTTCCTGTAAAACCCGGTGACCCAACACTGTGTTTTTCCCCGTACACCAAGTGATCCAGAACACTGTTTTGTTCCCTGTACAACGGTGATCCAGCAACAGTTTGTTCCCTTACACCGGGGATCCAGCAACACTAGTTTTTCCCGTTTCCAGGTTCTAGCAACACTGGTGTTCCCCTACACCAGGTGATCTAAAAACAGTGTTGTTCCCTGACACCCCCCGGTGATTTACAACACTGCTTTTTTCCCCGTACCCAGGTGATCCGCCACTGTGTGTTCCCGTACACCCGGGGACTAACAACACTTGTTGTTCCCTGTACACCCGGGGATTAGCAACATGTGTTGTTTCCCTGTACACCAGGTGATCCAGAACACCACAACACTGTTCGTTGGTCTTTTGTTCCCCGATACCAGGGACCCAACACCTGAAACACTGTGTTGTACAGTGGAATTCCCCAACTACCCCCTTGAATTACCATCGGTGTGGTGACGAACTCCAAATAATTGGGCAATTACACCACAGCAACACGAGAGCGTAGCCTTAGAATCGCGATTATTTCACTGTTACCGAAAATTTTTAATTTTGGTTTCTTTTAAGGATGTGTTTAAAAAGTGTGCGAAGATAATTGTCTGTTGTTCATCAGTTATTCTTCCCTTTTATCTATTTTTCTTACCCAAGGATTCTCCCGGAGTGGATTTCAACTATGTGGAGGACCGTCACACCTCACTCTTCACCTGTATAACTGTCGTTTTTTCCTTATGTTTGAATGATAAGGCCAAAGGGGCCTAAACGTTTTCTATACCTTTTTATACTTTCTTTTTAAGCCCGTTTTTGGGTACTTTATCAAGGTTTATCTAATTCACTGTGTAACGATGAAGCCTGCAGCGCTGGCGCAACGTTTTCTTCGAAAAATTTTTGCACACGTTCTTATATCAGTGGGTCGTGAACCCCCAAAATTTTCCTGAGGTGTTGAGGGAATCAATGCCAAGTTGACTGGACGCTACACTCCAGGGGAGGAATGAAAAAGCACTTGTGCTTTTTGCCTACCTTGGGCTTTTATGCCATCAGTTAATTCTTTATTATTTTGCTTTTTTTTTCTGTAGTTCATTGTTCCGCTCTTCCTTCTGCATCCCTTTTTCCCTCCCCCCACCATCCACCCGGGTAACTGACCAAACACCAAATAAAACATACTTCGGGTTTCAAGGGAGGGGGAGGAGGAGGAGGGGGAGGAGGGGGAGGGGAGGGGGAATAATGGTCATAAAACTGAGAAAAGAAGAGATGGAGACTTGTTAACCTTGTCACAGATTTTTTTCCTTTTCCCAACCCCTTTTTTTCCCCCTCTTATTATCTTTGTTTCTCCTTTATTTTTCTTTCCCCCCCTCCATTCCGAGTTTTTCTTCCCTTCCCTATTTACTCCTCTTTCCCCCACTCTACCCCCTTTTTTTTTCACAATCACACCTTCCCCCTACCACTACCACCTTCCCTCCACTCCCCTCCTTCCCCCTACCCCCTTTTCCCCCCACTACCCCCAAAAAATCCCCCCATTCTACCCTTTCCCTTCCTGAGGCGCGGGGGCAACCTTCCTCCCGATTCCCCCCTTTCCTCTTCTTCCCCTCCCTCGTTTCTTTCACCCCCTCTCCCTCGTTTTGCGCCCTGTGTAAATAAAAACAAGACACGAGGTGCTAAGCCACGTTTTCCCCTTTTTAGAACCAGCAGCTTTTTTTGTTTCATAGTTTTACTTCACTTTCTTGTTTGCTAGTGTTATCTTTACCTTTTTCCCTTTTGTTATTACAACCCAGGGGTCCCAAAAAACTGTTTCCGGGTGTAAAGGGGGGCAAAAAAAACACAGCGAAATACTTTTTCTTGTATTATCCTTCACCAGTTTAAACACTTTTTTTTTTTTTTTTTTTTTTTTTTTTTTTTTTTTTTTTTTTTTTTTTTTTTTTTTTTTTAAACACCCCGGGGCCCA
>NW_026467388.1:0-12740 GCF_026875155.1 Cherax quadricarinatus
TTTTCATTTCCCGTTCAATTCCACAAGTCTGAGGAAACCCCCATATACCATACCCTTGCAAATGTTGAACGTTTCCGGGGACATTTTCGTTGTTTTTCCAGACTGCAAAAAAGACTTGGCAAAATCAACAAAATTTACTCCCCCACTACTAAGCGCGAAACATAACCAATTTTTATAACGCTGATGTTGGCCCCGGATAAGTTAAAACACTAGAAAAGTTAATTGCGAAATCCGGGGTTAGTATGTTGGATAAAACTACTTTGTTCAGTGAGGTTCTTTAATTTTCTAGCATATAAAACATTTATTTTTCCATTTCATTATTCTCAATCCCCTTTTAAATGTAATATAATAGATGATTTTGCCCACTCGAGTGGTACGATGGTGAAAAAACTTCTGTTAGGTCTTTCTCACTTTAATAAAAAAACCTTTTCCTTTCGTGTTTTAGCTGATTAATATTCTTAGTAATTACTAATTAGTGAAGTTGATCAAGAGGGGTCACGGGTTTAAATTTCAATCTGTCTGCGACAAGCTGATTAACCTGCGATTTCGGTAATACGTGTTCACTGAGGCATTTTCGTAAAGTCACTAATTTTAATGACGCGGTATGGACCGTAAGAAGAACGGATTTGTATGAGGAAACGCTAAGAAGGAGAAAGAAAAAGTCTAGAGAACCGGGTTAAGAGTTGGTTTAGTGGTATTCATTATGCAATAATCGCTAACAAGAGATACAGGATACAAAGCAACCATGGGGGGGAGTTGAATGATACCTCTAGGCCTTTTGATATGTTGTTGTTGTCGCTAGGTTACTAATAAATGTATATGTTTGATGGGTTTTTTATATGCTTTCTGCTGCTAATGATTTAATATTATGCCTTCATTTTTCTGGCACCTGGCACTAGCCTGTTTGATGCCATGTCATTCTAGCTAGCGTCGTTCCCTTGAATCGACCTGCAAAGCAATGCAGGTAGCTTTACCTGCATTTCTATCTTCGAGTTTGGCTTCCACTAGACTGGTGAAGAAGATTGTCCCGAACACTTGAGGGGTTTGTGGTAGGAGTTCAAGACCCCAGGTTCATTGAAGCAGCCGTGTGGTGGGACACCCTTTCAGACTCCTCCAGTAGACCAGCTCCTCCCAAAGAGCACAAACTGATCAAGTGCTACACCTGCACCGCCACGTTGCCAGACACCTACTTGCTATACTCCGAAGCTGAAGGGAGTGGAGCTGCCAGCTACAGAGTGAGCCAGAAGTCCCGGAAATAGGGACGGAGACCCATGGAGCATGGGACAAGTGTTTTCTAAAGTTCCTCAAAAAGTTGGGTGAAAAACTAATCATGAAACCAAGGATCACTGGGCAGTCAGCTTCCTTTTTTCAGAGACTCAGTGCTGCTATCCAGAGGGAAAATACCTGTAGCATTCTGGGCACGCGGCCCACTGCCGGGAGCTGGACGGAGTATTTGAGATGTAGCTCGGAGTTTGTTATCTATGTTGTTTTACTCCCTATTATATTTTTGTCAATGTATTTTGTCTTTAAATAAAGTCTACATAGAATAATGGAGGTGGAAGGAGAAAACAATATTCAAACAGCTTCGGGGAGAACCTTGAGTTTTCTCAGAAGTAATTTTATTTTTTTTCTCTGAGGATGAGAGTTCCCAGCACAGTTCCAAAGGGTAATAATAAAAGCTGAATAATAAATGCTTTCCACTATGTCTGCCCCTTTGATCTCCACCCTCTCTGTCTATCTTTCCTCGCCCTTTAAAAAGACTTATTTAATATTTTTTATTCGCTTGCATTTCTCCCTTGGCTCATATCTCTTCTAATGTCATATTTTAGTCCTTCATATTATTCTAACAGATGTATCTTTATAATCTGGGATTAATCTCGTAAAACTGCTATTTTTTTATTATTTTCTTGGCGTGCTTTACCAAGTGTAGGTTCCGTGTTGCCGCTACATATGCATGTCTGGCCGGATGAATCGGTGATGGGATTCTTCAGGAGCTAATCGTAGTTTTATCGAACGTGCATTTGCTGCAGACATTATTTCTCTTGGAAATTCATTGGCATTACACTCTTACCTAATTTATCGATGAATGAGGTACGTAGCTTTGTCCCAAAATCTATAATACATTTCTGGTCATCCTTTACTTTTGCTTTTGATTCCCGTTGGGTACTTCTCGATCCCATCAGCAAATGCCTTATTACTTTCGCCTTTATCTGAGTCTTTTAAATGGTGCAACGTAAAATGCCTTCTTTACAGTTCAGAAATATGTTCTCTTTATTTACTTTATTAAAGGCCATTTGCAGATTTGTGAGCAGGGATTTGTCACTTTTTTCCCAAAGGGCCTTCACGACTACGTTCATCTGTATCTACGTCAGTTATCTGGCCTGTAGTTTAGCATTACTCCTTTATTAAATATTAGGAACATTCTGGGGTTTCCCTGTCATCCAGATCCGTAACAAGTGCTCTCTATAATTTACTGTAATATTTCCTGTCTGTAATTATTATTTAAAAAGTGTCTCTTTCTTCCTCCTTAATTTTTAGTCTGTTTTCCCGTCCTTTTTAGCGGATTTCTCCCTTTTTAGTCACTTAGTTTCCTTCAAATTCTCTTTCTCATTACTGTTTCTCAGGAAATTTTGAGCCATTTTTAGTTTCCTCTGCTGAAATTTTGTCATTTCATCTAAGGTGCTTTAATGCCAGCTATGAGTTCCTAATTCAGAGTAAGAAGCTAATTTCCAATTCATTCGATAGAGTATCATTGCGTCCTAATCAGCATGCTTTGTATGACCCCAACGGGTTCACTACTCGTCCATTAATGAAATATTATTGAAATGTGGTTCATCCCTTTGGCCACTTGCAATTCATTCATCAGTATTTTCTTTCACTCGGTATTCGAATCTGAGATTGCATGGTAGCTAATCCATGTAGCCTCTTTCATTTTATTTTGAAAATATGAGCTGCATTTATGGAGAATACCGATGCAGTCTCGCTGAGTCATCGCTCCTCTCTTTTGGCCCTAACAAGCTAACAATGTTGTAAGTTATCACCTCAGTTATCCTTGCCCTCCAAAGCTTCGGATTCCCAGTATTAATTCCAGGTCTTCCTTGCATTTCTCTGTGGTTTCTAGTTTTATTTTGGTCTTTTGAGCGCCTCCTGCCGCTTTCACTGTGGTGCTAATTATTGTTTACTGTTATTTTCATATTCCAATCTTGTTTCCTGCTATTCGGTGAAGGGTTTGTATATTGTTGCTATTACTGTGTTAGTTTTCCCAGTCTCGATTGTGCTCACTACGTAGTCACTTGATTAACCCTTTGCGTGTTAAGGGTGAAAGAGACAAGGGTGTGTTAAAAAGGTGTAAGGGAAGATGACACATTAAGACAACAGCGAGCACCAACGAAAAAGATTTTCTGGCAGTTTATCTAAATAAACTACGTTTGTCTCTTTAATCTGTCTTTCTGGTTGAAACGTGGTAATGGTCTGCGCAGCGGTTCTTAACCTCACAGATTAGTAAGGACTTGCAGATATAAATATATGCCAGGTGATAATAAATAAAGATAAAGGGTTTGTTTTTCTCGCATAATTTTGGTATTTTGTGTTTTAATTTTAAAAAATGAAATAATTTTTCACGCTGGATATTGGACGTAATTGTACACGTAAAGCAGATCAAAATAACTGGATGTAAATAACTTTATAATTACAGACCATATTCATAAGCGTTGCTTAAAGATCACGAGAAATTGTTAAATTCAAAATAATTTTGTTATCCTGTGTAGCAGGAAACTGCATCCTCAGTACTGAAGAAGGTGAGAATAATTCAACTTCCTCCTGAGTAGAGGGTGGGATACAAGGAAGACCACAGGGAATTTCTAACGTTATATATGTATTAGTTTATTATTCTCATAAGAACATTAAAGCATAAGAAAGGAGGAACACTGCAGCAGGCCTGTTGACCCATACAAGGCAGGTCCTTCACAATCCATCGCACTAATAAAATATTTTTTCCCCCCCCAATTTTCAATGCCACCCAAGAAATAAGCTTTGATAATTCTAATTACTCATTGTGCAAATCCCACTCAACTCCAACCTTCTAACCTATAAATTTATCAACCTAAATATGAAACTACCATAGGTTTTAGCTTCGACTACCTTACTAGGTAGACCGTTCCACTCAGCAAACTACCTATTACAAACCGTACTTTCCTGTATCCTTTCGAAACCTAAACTTATTAATTTGAATCCATTATTGCGGGTTCTCTGTTGGGAGAAGATATAGCTTAGACCTTATTATATCCCCTGTCAGATTATCAAGAATTCCTTCTCCATTTTCTATTTACATAAATGTTTTGAATAAAAGATTTCTTCGTGTATAAGTGTCGTTTAAAAAACTTTAAACATAAATGAGCACTATAACATATCACTATCACAAAAAAAATAATACACAAACACAATATTATACATTTCAATTGGAAATTTAAGCATGAGACATACAACTCAAAATTAGACATTCACCTCCAATAAGACATACACATCACCCTTAAAACTTCCTTCTATTCAGTCCGCATATCTCTAGTGTTGTTTTTAACCCGACGGTTCCACACGACGTAGGAGCCGGGTGTAGTAGGTGGGTGTTGGGCCAGTGGTGATGGTTCCTCTGGCTCTCCTTGTCGTGATGGAAACGTCGGGTTATTGTTTAAAACAGGCTCTAGGAGATATGCGGACTGAATAGGAAGGAAGTTTTAAGGGTGATGTGTAAATATGTTCTTAGTTGGTGGTGAAAGGTCTTAGATTTGGTGTGTATGTCTCATGTCTTAAATTTCCAAATTGAATGTATAATATGTGGGTGTTTGTTGTATTATTTTTTTTGTGATAGTGATATTGTTATAGTTGCTCATGTTATGTTATAGATGATGGTGGAAGTGTTGGGTTTTTTTGTGTATGTCTTAATTTTTGTGCGATGTTTTGTAAAAGAATAAGTGTTTTCAGTGATCATATTAGTTTGAGATGCTGATCTTAGATTTTTTGGTGATCTTGGTGATGTGTTGCATAGATGACGGTAACATGATATGAGAAATTGGTGTGATCGTGATTTTTGTGTGATAATTATAAAAAAATGAGTGTTTTCTGTGATCTTGGTGTGGGGATCATTAAATTCTGGTAATAGTCTGGATTTAGTGTTTTAGATAATGTAGGGTACAACAGGTTGAAACAAGGGGGGGTTGTGTGATGTTACCAACCACCAAGTAAAACACAATGGGAGTGTGACGTCACTGGAGGTGAGCTCGTCGGTCCTGTGAGGTGAGACATTCGTGTGTTGGTGGTAGTGAGTTGGAGTGCTCGCTTAGATATTGTCAAATATGATTTTTTGTGTGTTTGGGTGTGTGGTGAGTGAATGAAATGTTTATAAAAAATTGTTGTTTTTCTGTGATATTATTGATTTTGAGTGTAGTGAACAATGGGTGATTGTAGTTGGTGATTGTCTTATATTATGTGTGTGTATAAGATATGTTTTCAGTTGATGGTGATTCATGTATATGTGTTTGCGTATTAGGTTTGTGTTCATGCTTTTTTTTTTTTATGCGCCAAATGGGGAGGGAGTTTTGGTTATAGTGATTTGAGGGGCTTTCTATTAAAAAAAGGTTGTTTTTTTAAAAGATGTGATGGTTATAACTTAGATTTTCTGGTGAATTTTGACGGTGTGATGGTTGGATTCGTGTGTATTTGGTAGTTATCCAGTAGTGTTTTTTTTTTGGAGTATTCGGAGGGAGGGTTTGATGGTGTTTTTTTTGAAGGTGTTTCAATTGATGTGCAGGCTTTTTTGATGAAGATCAGTGGTGTTCAGAGTGGTTCAAAAGTTAGTCATGTTTAGGTTAGGTTAGGATAGGGTAGGTTGGAAAGTTAGGTTAGGTTAGCTTAGGATAGTTAGGTTAGGTTAGTTGATAGGTTAGGTTAGGTTAGGTTGGGGGGGACAGGTTTAGGATAGGTTAGGTTAGGTTGGTTCGGTTCGGTAGGTTAGGTGTCAGGTTAGGTTAGGTTAAGTTAGTAGTATTCGAGGTGTTTGCTGGAGTTAGGTTAGGGTTGGATTGGTTAGGTTAGGTTTGGATTAGAGGTGTTTGATGGAGTTTAGGGTTGGGTTAGGTTAGGTTAGGTTAGGTTTAGGTTTGAGGTTTGATTGATGGGTTAGGTTAGGTACGCGGTTAGTGAGGTTAGGTTAGGTTAGGAATTAGGTTAGGTTAGGTTAGGTTAGGCTAGACAGTTGGTTGGAAAGAGATGATTTTCTAACTTGGATTTGACCCGTCATTACATGGCGCGCTGTCTGTCCTGAGTTGACGCAGGTGTTATGTTCTACCTTGGAGTGTGAAGCGCATTACACCATGTGGCATGGGTGACCCACAACTGGAGTCTCTCAGAAGCGAGGACAGGTGCTTCTATTCGGAAATCGAGTAAACTATTTCTACCAGTTGAGTGTGTTTTACCAACAAGAAAAATAAATGTTCGATTTTACGATAAAGTTTCAAAAAACTAATTTGGAAAATATCCCTAAAAATGGAGTCGTTCAAAAGTAATTCTGGAGTACTCTATGTATTTTTTGAATGTGTTCCAATATATTTTAGGTTAGGTTAGGATAGGTTCGGCTAGGTTAGGTTAGTAAGGTTAAGATAGGTTAGGTTAGGTTAGGTTAGGTAGGTTTGGTTAGGTTAGGTTAAGTTAGGTTTAGGCTAGGTTAGGTTAGGTTAGGTTGGTGTTGAGGTTAAGTTAGGTTAGGGTTAGGTTAGCTAGGTTAGGTTAGGTAAGGTTAGGTTAGGTAGGTTCGGTTCGGTTAGTTAGGTTAAGTTAGGTTAGGTTAGGCTTGGTTAGGTTGGTTAGATAATTTAGGGTTTAGGTTAGGTTAGGTTAGGCTAGTAGGTTAGGATAAGTTAGGTTAGGTTAGGTTTGGTTAAGGTTAGGTTGGTTAGGTTAGGATAAGTTAGGTTAGGTTAGGCTAGGTTTGGGATGTGTGAGTGTGTGTGCCTTGTGTGTGGGGGATGTGGGGATGTGGGTTATGTGGATGTGGGTGTTGTTGTCGAACTAGAGATACCGAAAACGACGTTTAAGTGGGTTGTTTTTGTGACTTTTTCTGATGTAGTGTGGCCCCCTTATTAACTTTTATGACTAAGGGGTTAATACGAGAAAAAAATGGGGGGTGGTGGTGTTGTGACTTTTGATGGAAATTAGATAAAAACGAGATAAATTGGGGTGTTGTGGGTTGTGGGTGTTGTGGGATGTTGGGTGTTGATCTTAGTTTATGGTGATTTTGGTGGTGTTTTGAGTGTATTCAGTGGTGTTTTAGTATTCAGTGGTGTATTGGAGTGTACTCAAATGGTGTTTTTGGAGTGATTTCAGTGTTGTTTGGAAATGTTCTAAGGTGTTTAAAAGGTGTTTTGAGTTTGTTGTTCAAAATTGTTGTTTGATTTGATGGTGATCAAGGGTGTTCAAGTGTGTTTGAAGGTGTTCGGATGGGTTTTTTGAGGTTTAGTTCAAAGGTGTTTTGAGTGTGTTTCAAATGATTATCGAGAGTGTTTTGAATGTGTTCAAAGTGTTTTGAAGGTGTTCAAAGGTGTTTTGATGGTGTTGAGGGGTGGTTTTGAGTGTGTTCAAGGGTGTTTGAAGTGTTGAAGGGGTGTTTTTGATTCGATTTCAGCGGTTATGTTTTAGTAGTTATCAGTGGTGTAATTGGAGTACCCAAATGGTGTTTTGGAAGTGTTTCAGTGTTGTTTGGAAAATGTTCAAAGGGTGTTGCATAAGGTGTTTTGAGTGTGTTCAAATGTTGTTTTTTGAAGGTGATCAAGGGTGTTAAAGTGGTTTTGAAGGTGTTCAAGGTGTTTTGAGGCTATTCAAAGGTGTTTTGAGTGTGTTCAAATGATTATGAGAGTGTTTTGATGTGTTCAAAGGTGTTTTGAAGGTGTTCATAGGGGTTTTGATTGAATTCAGCGGTGTTGTTTTAGTAGTAATCAGTGGTTGAATTGGGCAGTACTCAAATGGTTGTTTTGGAAGTGTTTCAGTGTTGTTGGAAATGTTCAAAGCGTGTTCAAAAGGTGTTGTGAGTGTGTTCAAATGTTGTATTTTTGAAGGTGATCAAGGGTGTTCAAGGCGTGTTTTGAAGGTGTTCAAAGGTGTTTTTGAGGCTATTCAAAGGTGTTTTGCGTGTGTTCATATGATTATGAGCGTGTTTTGAATGTGTTTCAAAAAGGTGTTTTTGATGGATTGTTCAGAGTGTTTGAAGGTGTTCAAGGGTGTTTGAAGGTGTTGAAGGGTGTTTTGATTGAATTTCAGCGGTGTTTTAGTAGTATTCAGTGGTGTTGTAATTGGGACGTCTCAAATTGTTTTTTTTTTTTTTGAAGTGTTTCAGTGTTGATGAAAATGTTAATGGTGTATTTTTGAAGGTATTCAAGAGTGTTTGAAGGTGTTCAAGGGTGTTTTAAGGTGTTGAAGGGTGTTTTGATTGAATTCAGCGGTTGTTTTTTTTAGTAATCAGTGGTGTAATTGGGAGTACTCAAATGGTGTTTTTTGGAAAGTGTTTCAGTGTTGTTTGGGAATGTTCAAAGGTAGTGTTCAAAGGTGATTTGAGTGTGTTCAAATGTTGGTTTTTTGAAGGTGTTCAGGTTGTTTGAAGGTGTTATTCATGGGGTGTTTTGAAGGGTACAAATGATTATGAGAGTACTTTGGGGGTGTTCAAAGTAAAGTGTTTGAGTTAGTTTTTGTGACTTTTGTTCTGATGTATTGTGTCCCCTTATTTAATTTTAATGACCTAAAAGGGTAAAAAAACGAGAAAATGCCTTGTCTGGAGATTGAGGGATGAGTTGTAATTTAATGAATGTGTAAGTGCAGCATAATTAGAGTTGTCATATTTATTTGGGAGTACGCAAATAGTGTTTTTGGGAAATGTTCAAAGGTGTAGTTTCAAAGGTTGTTTTTGAAGGTGTTGAAGGGTTGTTGTTGATTGTATTTCAGCGGTTGGTTTTTTATTTTTTTAGTAATTCAGTGGTGTAATTGGGAGAGTACTCAAATGTGTTTTTTGGAGTGTTTTCATGGTGATTTTGTGTGTTTTGAGTGTATTCAGTGGTGTTTTAGTATTCAGTGGTGTTTCTTGGGAGAAGTATCAAATGGTGTTTTTGGAGTGTTCAGTGTTGTTTGGAAATGTTCAAAGGTTTTTTCAAAGGGTTTTTGAGTGTGTTCAAAGTTTTTTTTTTTTGGGAAGGGACAAGGGTGCAAGGGTGTTTTGAAGGTGTTAAAAAAGGTGTTTTTGGGGTTTTTCAAAGGTTTTTTTTAAAGGTTTTTAAAGGGGTTTTTATTGAGTAATTCAAAGGTGTTTTTTTAAAAGGTTACAAATGATTATGAGAGACTTATGAAGGTGTTAAAATGATGTGCAAGATATTTATGAAGGTGTTCTGGGAGTATTTAGAGGGTTTTTGGGGGGTTTCGAAGAGTTTTGGAGTTTTTCAGGATTTTTTTAAAAATGTAAAAGGGGTATTTTTGTGAGTATTCAAATGATTTAAGAGAGTGTTTTTGAAGTTTTCAAAGTAAAAGTCGTTTAATTTTTTTTAAAATTTTACTTTTTTAAAAAAGGGGATAATTTTTATTTTGCCCCTTTCCCCCCTAAAAAATTTAAAACCAAAAAAAAGGGAAAAAATGGGGGCGGAAATTTTTTTTTTTTTTAAAAGGACGGGGGGGGAACCAAAAAACAAAATTTTTTTTTTTAAAAAATTTGGATTTTGTGGGATTAAAAACAAAAATTGAAAAAAAACCTGAAGAGGAAAATTTTTCCCCCATGGAAAAAGGTTTTTTTAAAAAAAAATTTTTCCGCTTTTTTAAATTTGGAAACACAAATTCACCTTTGGGGGGGCCCCCCAAAACTGACCGCCGAATAAACACGGGTGGGGGGACTCACACTTTTTTTTTTTAGGGGGAAAAAAAACCCTGTATTAACTGGGGCCCCCCAGGAGGAGTTCATTTGAATGCTTACCCCCCAGAGGGAGAATCCAAAAACTTTTATCCAAGGGGAGGAGCTTTTGGGATTATTAGAAAAACTTGTCCCAAGGGTTGGATTTTTTGATTTCGAGAAAAATTTGATCCCAGGGGATCAAAGAATTTCGAAACCCCCATAGGGGGGAATCCAAAAACTTGTATTTTTCGAGAAATTTTTTGGGGGGGGGGGGTGAAAGTGGGGGGGGATCCGAGGAGTGGAGACTTTGAATTGAGAACCCCCCTAGGGGGGGGTACCAAAAAATTTTTATCGAGAAAATTTGGGGAGGGGGTGAAAGGGGGGGTACCCAAAAAATTTATCTGAGGGGATGGAGAATTTCGAAAAACCCCATAGGGGGGAATCCAAAAACCTTGATCCAGGAAAATGGAGACACAAGAAAATGAAATTCAAAAAAATTCGAAACCCCATAGGGGAAATCCAAAAACCTTGATCCAAGGAGATCATAAGAATTCGAAACCCCCATAGGGGGAATCCAAAAACTTGATCCGAGGAAAATCATAAGAATTCGAAAATCCATAGGGGGAATCCAAAAAACTTGATCCGAGAGATGGGACTTTCGAAACCCCCATAGGGGGAATCCAAAACTTGGTAATATCGAAAAATTTTTGGGGATGGGGTGAAAGTGGGAGGGGAACCTAAAAAATTTGATCCGAGGAGATGGAGAGCACAAGAAATAAAATTCAAAAAAAATTCGAAAAAAATCGGAAAAAAATTCGAGGCTGGGGCGATCCGGATGACGCTGCAGAAGGCGCAGCAGAAGGCGCGGGCGGGGTCGCGGGCGGACGCGCGGGCGGGGGGGCGCCCCGGGCGGGCGCGCGGCGCAAATGCTGGGGTCGCGAGGCGGGGGGGGGGGGTCGTGGGGTGGGGTATGTTTGGGGGGTCAAGGGTGAGGTAGTCTCGAGGGCGAGGTCATGGCAAAACCGGAAGTAACACCTAGTGTGAAAAGGTGACCCTCCCAGCTGCTGGTCCTAGACCGGAAGGATGTCTCTGTAGAAGGCCAAAACCCGGGAAGGGATGCCCCTGTAGAAGGCCTAAACCGGAAGGGTGCGCCCAGTGGAAGGCCTTTTCCCGGAAGGGTGCCCCCATGGAAAAATCGAGTGAAAAAAAATTGGGATGGTGGGGGTGAAAGTGGGAGGGGGATCCGAGGAATGGAGAAATTCAAAACCCCAGAGGGGGGAATCCAAAAACTTGATCCGAGGAGATCATAAGAATTTCGAAACCCCCATGGGGGGGGAATCCAAAAACCTTGTATTATCGAGTGAAAAAAAATTGGGATGGGGGGGGGTGAAAGTGAGAGGGGGAACCTCAAAAATTTGATCCGAGGATGGAGAGCATAAGAAAATGAAATTCAAAAAAAATTCGAAACCCCATAGGGGAGAATCCAAAAACCTTGATCCAAATAAGATCATAAAAAAAAAAATTCGAGGCGCGGGGCGATCCGGACGACGCTGCAGAAGGCGCAGCAGAAGGCGCGGGGGGGGCGCGCGGGCGGGCGCGCGGGCGCGCGGGCGCGCGGCGGAGGGGGGGGGGTCGCGAAGGGGGGGGGGGGTCGTGGGGCGGGGGTACTGGTGGGGGGGGGGGGTCAAGGGTGGGGTAGTCTCGAGGGCGGGGTCATGGTCAAAACCGGAAGTAACACCTAGGTGTGAAAAGGTGACACGTGCCCGGAAGGGCCCCATTATCATAGGGTCAAGGTCATTAGCACATAGGTGTGAAAAGGCGGCATCCTTTGAAGGGGCCCCCACCGCTTTCTCACTACTTATATATATATATAAAAAATATATATATAAAATATATATATATATATATATATATATATATGCGTGTGTGTGATTCAGTGTTATATGGGTGCAACATCGAGGCGCCGCCGCCGGCCATATTGACTGTGCTCCACGACAGTGATAAAGAAAAACAGTACTGTGTGACAACTGGTGCTGGATACACTGTTGCTTTTTGTATGATAATTCATTTAGTTTTTGACTCAGGTAACTCTCAGACAGTATCAGTGATTGTAATGTTGGTTAGTTAGTTAGTTTAATATGTTTATTATGCACCCCATACCCATCCCTGTGGGCGTAGTCAAAAGATTACTGAGGTACATAATTGTCCAGGGACTGGGCTCCCAAAGTTTGATAGCTGAGCAAGTTACAGAGGTAATGAACTCACAATTACAAAGGTAATGAACTCACAATTTACAAGGTAATGAACTCACAATTTACAAAGGTAATGAACTCCAGGTAAGTCTGGTCACAATCATGACAAGTTACAAAAGGGATTTACAGTTACAGAGGTACGTAATGGTCCCGGGACTGGCCCCCAAAGTTTTGATAGCTGAACTAGGTACAAAGGTAATGAGCTCACAAGTTACAAAGGTAATGAATTCTGTAGAATGGTTACTTACGTTTATACTTGGCTACAATCATGAAAAAATTATAGAGTAATGAGCAATTCACACTTCCACACCCGTCACAACTGTAATGAGTTATTGGTGGGAAATATTGATTGTTGAGTCACACACACCACACACACACACACACACACACACACACCACACCACCACACACACACACAAAACACCACACACACACACACACACACACACACACACACACACACTTTAGTTTAATACTTTATGCCCCCCATACCCATCCTGTGGCGGTAGTCAAAAGATTTCAAAGGTACATAATGGGGCCAGGGCGGACCCCAAATTTATAAGCTGAACAGTTAC
>NW_026467389.1:0-13397 GCF_026875155.1 Cherax quadricarinatus
TTCTTTGTTTTTCCTGGGGACTCTACGGTTTTCCTCTCATCTTCACAATGTATTTGTCATAAATTTTTTATCCTTGATACGTGTGGTTGTGATCTTTAAACTCGGTTTTTCGGGTTTTTTTTCCCACTGTCAAGGCACTAAAAACAGAGCAATAGGAATTTTTTACGAATTTTTTTTTTTCAATATTAAATTGAAAGTAGGGGAAACTATGGTGTATATCAAAAAAAACTAGTGGGGATATCAATAAATTCAAGAGTGGGTATGAAAAACCCCAAAAGGCCAGAACCCTTTTTTGGGGGATCACTTTTTAAGTGAGGGTTTCTGGACTGAGATTCGATACTCTGGAAAGAAAAATTAATGGTTAAATACCCGACACGCACTTTCCACAGGTTAAAAGGGAAATGATTAAATTTTCAAAAATTTTTAAAATATACCTTTCGAAAATTTTTGCGCTTTTCTTGGCTATTGGAAAAGGGCGCTCACAATATTTTTGCTGGAATTTCTAAATCGGCCTTAAAAAATACTACAGATTTGTACAATAAAAAAATCAATAGAAATTACGTTCCCTCTCAAAAACGCCGCGCGTTCCTCTCTTCTCCTCTCTCTCTCTCACACACCCCAACACACACATGGGGTCCAGGGGAAAGGGAGTTAGATGAAAGAAAATGAATGAAAAAGGAGTAGGAGCTGGAAAGTGCTGGGAGACTGGGAGATATTCATACCCAGAAGCAAAGCAGCAAAAGGAAAACAGTGAGCTCATGGCTCCCCCAAAGGGGTGCAGAAAGGCAAAAGTTAAAAGTGCAAGAGCATTAAAAAAATGGAAAAGGGAAAAGCAAAGAAGGGGGGGGAAAAAGGGGAAGCGGCAAAAGCCAAAAATGCGGGTGGGTAAAAAAAAAACTGAACGACAGTTTGAGAATGACATAGCATCAAATAGCCATACTGCAAAATATTACATCAAAGAAGAAACTGGGAAGGACAAGGTACAAGGCTGAAAAAGGAAAGGGGAGCAACCAGTTTAACCGGAAACCCAAAGGAGGCATTCAAAGGGAATTGGGAAAAACCAAGAGTCAAAGACGGAGGGGCACATAAACGATTACGGACACAATACAAAAAGGGGGGGATATGAAAAAACACGAGCTAGACACATCGAAAAAAAAGGGACTAACAACGTCCCCCCTGGGTTCTGCGAGAGACGAAAGGAACTGTTGAACACCACGCGATCTTCAATCGTTAAAAAGGGGAAACGGGAGGGGTTTGGGGAGACAGAATATATTCCAGTGTTTAAAAAGGAGACAGATGGAATTTAACGACATGCAAATAGAAAGGGTTAAAGGGAAAAACATACAAAGTATGAAGCACCCAGAAGGAGCCGATTCATAAACTTTACCAGCATAGTTTTCGAGATGGTAAATCCTTCCCAAAAATTTGCTAGGTTTTTGACACTGTAACGAAAGTGAGGTGGGGAGAGAGAGAATGGTGAAAAAGGTATAATCTGGACTGCAAAAAGGGCCTTCAAACGTGCCCCACAAAGTTGGGGACAAATGCAAAGGGACAATGGGAATTACGGGAATCAAGGTATACTTAACGGGAAGGGAAGCAGGGGGAGATGTCGGAATGGGTGGAGTGTGAAGAGTTGGGTACTACAAGGTTATTACTGGGACCATATTGTTTCTTGTGTAGTGAACGACATGACAAGAGGCAAAGCGAATTTACCCCCTGTTTGCAATGCAAAACTAATGGGGAAAACAAACGGGAGGAAACGGAAAGACTGAAAAGGATCGGCAAAAACTGCGTGATTTGTCGAACAAGAGCTTTAAAGTTAGCTCCAGCAAATGCAAAGTTTGAAAGTCGAGAACAAAGAAAAACCCGGAAAACAGTGAACAGGCTCGGGACAAATACTGCAAATTTCCCTTAAAGGGGTTTTTTGACGATGTAAACATGTTTTGGGTCTTCTGCCCCTCTAAGTCTTAGTTATAGGAGACCTAGGGGAAAATAAACCTAACGACATAGAGGGGCGAAGAACCGGGGGTACATTTTTTACTCATCAAAATACCGAAGGGATTGAAAAGTGGACAAGAAGAGTCTGGAATGGGATCTCAGGACGAGAAGGTAAACTGGAAATCAAAAGACAGAAATCATGATGTTAGGAAATGCAATTTTAGCCTTTGGTCAAAAAGGGAACGACCAAACAGCGAAGTGGTAAGGCAGAATCCATACATACTTGAATAGGTATGACAGGCCACCAGCCAGAAGAAAGTAAATTTCAAGTCGCCAGCGAGAAGCGGGGTCAGAATTTGAGACTAGACCCACCCCCCCCACCCACACACTATACAAAAACTATATCCCTTAAAAATATATAATAAAATATATATATAATAAATATATAAAATAATATATATATATATATTTATAATTTATAGCAAAAAAGATCCAGTAAACAGGTGATTCAGAATATGCAAAAAAACCCCCTCTGAAAAATAGAGAAAATTCCAAGCGCTTTCGTACTACTCCCCTTTACAAGGATGTGAGAGCACAAAGCGCTTGGAATTTCTCTATTCTTTCAGAGTGGTTTTTTTTGCAAAATAATAAAAAATATATAATTATAAATATATATATATAAATAAATATAAATATATATATAATATATATATATAAATATGAAAAAAAAAAACAAAAGTTTTTCTTTTTAAATTTTAAAATTTATAAGGAAAAGGGGGTTCTGCCCCTTGCTCCTGGCATTTTAGTCGCGTTTACAACATCATAGCTTAAAAGGGGAAAGAATTCTGTTCCACATACCCAAGGAAGAGGAAAAAAATAAGGACAAGAACTAAAAGAAAAAAGAAGAAACCCCCAGAGGGGTGGTTAATATGCTTTACATGTATGTGTAGTTGACCTAAGTAGAAGTAGCAAGATGTACCTGAAACTTGCATTTTTATGAGACAGAAAAAAGGAAACACCACAACCTACCACATGTAAAAAAAATTACGGCTTTCGTTTTACACTCACTTGGCGGGATGGAGTACCTCCCGGGGGCGGTTGCGCTACCAACCCTACTCCCTAGAATAAATATTATATATAATATATATATATATATATAATATATATAAAAATTATTATAATAATATTCGTGCCAAATATTTAAAACTGGCAATTAGAAAGAACTCTTTTAAAAATTTAAGCCCTTTCTAAAATTTCTCTATACTTTCAAAGATATTTTTTTTTTTCATTAATTTTAATGAAAAAAAAATTTAAAATTTTGCACCAAAGGGAACTTAGAAAACACTAACCTTATATAAAAGCTCAATTTTTTTAGCCTAACTCAACTAAATATAATTTTTTAAATTTGTTTACAAATTTTTAAAACTAAACAAACACAGTGAAATATATTTTTTTCATTGGGTTTAGAAAGATTTTGGCGAAATTTTTGCATAAACAAAATTTTTACTTGTTTAATGGAAGATGACCTTTTCTATTTTAAACCAAAATGGGAAGGGCGCGTTTTCGGCCACATTAATATAATATATATAAAAGAAATCACGTTTTAATATTTTTGAATCATTAAAAGAACTCGGGTGGCCAGGACTCGATCCGCGTTCCCCGCCCACCCGTGAAACTGAGAAAGTACGCATCACATAACCACTGTTTGAGGGTTTTTGGACAGTGGATAGGATGCGTATGGGTTTATTCTCACAGGGCCATTGGGGAGCAGGATAGTCCTGGCCAACCGCATTTCTTTATATATAACATCCAACATACACACCCTCCAAATTTTAACCCCAGAAGGACTTAGGGTTGAGCATAAAACTGAGCCGGGAAGCCAGTGTCACCACAAATGTGCTCCTAGCAAAACTTTTAGAATGGGCTTTCGGGAACTTTAAAAAAAAATCATTCAAGACTCCATACCGAAATTTTCGTCAGACCTGTCAAATTTTTCAACCCTGACTTTTCATACCTGTTAAGTATTTAGCGGAACACAACAAAGGTAACAAGCTGGGCTTAGACCTGAAAAGCTAACCAAAGAAGTGGATAACGGAACGAAACCTGATTATCTAAAGGGAAAAGACTTAAGGAAACTGGGATAAAATGCAAATAATCAGGGGTTTGAAAGGGCAAAGGACAAACTAAATGCGGGAATGAAAACAAGGTTTCGCAGTGGGGAAGTTAAATCTCTCATGCCACAGGAAAGTTTTGGGGAAAACTTAATCTTTTTAACGGTATTGGAAGTGGGAAAGACTTAGTGAAGTGGGAGAGGCAACACCTAAAACAGAACGTAAACAGGAACAACGAGAAAGAAAACGCTGTAAAACCCTCGTATGAATGAGAAAAATGGTTCAGAGAACCGACAAGATGGAAATTTGACACATTTTCAACGCTTGGATGGGTTTTGTGGAAGCGGTTCACTCATGTGTGGGTTCTCATCCAAAAACAATGAAGGTTAAAAATCATAAGGATTTGAGGTAACATCCCTCGGCCTGGATCTACGTAATTTGTCCATCAATCTTGATGAAAAACCCCCAAATAAGAAGTGCATTAAAGGGAACCCGACGGCATATAAAACTATTAAATTTAGAACAACATTTAAAGGGTGAAGAAACCTTTGGACTTTTTCATAAACTCGTCAGAGTAACCAGCTTCACGTGGAGCTTTACTTTGAAGCATGTTTAGAAATTAAAAGCAAAAAAAATGACCACACTTTACAATAACTTTTTTTCCAGAACTGAGAGAAAAGAACTTGTAGGGGAGGGAAATTTTTCCACGACGACCCAGAGGGTCATGATGACAGAATAGACTATGAAAAATCTTTTTTTCCCCCCTTCTTTCCCCCTTTTCCTTTCCCCCTCTTCTTTTCCCTTTCTTTTCCCCCCCCTTCTTCCCCTCATCCCCATATCCTTCCCCAAACATTTCTCCCTTCCTTTTTCTTTTCCCCATTCTTTCCCCCCCGTCCCTCTTCCCCTCTCCCTTCTCTTCTACTTTTCCCCCTTTTCACCCCCGTCCTCTAGCACCACGCACACCCTAACTCCACTTGCCCCGCTTTGGGACACTTTCTTGCTTCCTTAGAGCGTGTTCCGGAATTTACATCTCCAAATTTTTGTGGCGTGTTCAGGCAAGGATGTTCAAAGGAGGAAAGAGGAAAAAAGAAAAAGACCCAGAAATGAGAGCACTTGTAAAGAAGAGGGAAGATAGAAAAAGTAAAAGAAGTTAAAATACCAAGGATCTACCCCTCGCCTGGTCTCTGAACAGGCACCACGTTGACGGCCTGATCAGCCAACTTTTGTGGTAGGTAAGACACATTGGCAACAGTTAGGGGAACTTTTTTCCGAAACGTTTCCCCCACACATAGGGTTCTTCGTCGAATACAGAAATAGGGAACATAAGAAAAAACATAAGAAAGGAGGAAAACTGCCAGGGCCGTTTTACTCATACTAGGGCAGGTCCTTTACAAATTCTCCCACAACAAACAAATTAAAAAACCCAAAATTTTTAAAGCCCCCAAAAACAAGCCCGATGGAAAATTTGTGTGGACTGCCTCCAAATGATCGCCTCCCCCGGCAAACTGTTGCAAAACCCAGCTCGAGGTGGGTACCTCACCTCACAAGTGGCTTATAGGACAGATTTTCCAAATGATTTGGGATTGCAAGAAACCTCGCCTGCACACGATAAAGGACTAAACCCTTTCTTGGGTTGCGCAAAATCCGATCTTCACTCCTAAACTAGCGTAGCCCCTTTGGACTCCCCCCCCAGAAACCACGTGCAACCGGGACCATTAATTCCGCAAATTCAATCGAATTATGTCCCGCCGCACCCAAAATTCCCATATCCAAGGGGTATGTATCCCCCCATAAACATGCAGACTCAGACCAGCTTCAGAGGCCTGGCACTGGACTTACGGGCATGCTTCTGTTTCACACCGGGCCCACATTAAAACTCACCCACGATCTCCCAAGACCTGGCCTACCCACGGGAAAAAGTGAAACTTTCTTACTGTATGGGGCTGATGGAGGAGGGCTTTTACGGTACATCGATTTCCCCTACCCAATTTTCCCCCGGTCCAATGTGAAACACGTGGGGCGCTGCAAATGATCAGGCACTCTTTTCCAGTTTTAGTCTGTCGTAAGAAGGATGCTATTTTTGCTTTGACCCGCGCCTCGTAATTTAAGCTAGGGGTGCCATTCTCCCCTAAATTATCCTAGTGTTTGCCTACATTTTCGCCTATTACTACCTATGTTAAAGGGCTTAGGTCTAAAACATTTTTATCTCAGAGCCTCAATAATCCCAATATTAATATACTACGTAAACTACCTATCCTCCCTGAAGAGTAATCTATAAATTAAAAAAGCTTACCAACAACCGCCAACCAGAGAAAAGATTTTTTTGGAGGGTTTAAAGGGCCCCCTGGGGTCAGCCGACCCAACCCATGCGGATCTACTGTGAACATTTGACCAAAAAATTTCCCAAACCCCCGCCGGGGAAGGTAGGCGTAAGTCTAAAACAAGTCTGCCTCCGGCAGGTCCCCCCAGGGGGCCCGGGCTTTAGCGCCATTTGACGGGTCGTCCGGGGTGCTCAGCTCGGCAACCTCTGGGTTTAATTTTTTTTCATGTCCCGGTCCCACCGTTGACCCCGAGAGGGAAAGGCCTTTGATGGGTCTTATATCCAACCCTTCATTCCCTTTACCATTCTCAACCCCCACCTTGCTGGGTGGGGTTTAACACCAGGCCCAAGAGGCCAGTAGCCCGGGCGCCCGGATTTTCCCAGCACCAGGGGCCCCTCACTTTGCATCATCTTATTTGCCTCGGGGTCGGGACCATAGAAATGTTCCCGCAAGGTTGTCAAGTAATCCCTGCGCCACACCCGGTTCCATTTGTCCAGGATTTCACCAGTCGTTGTACTCCTGTGCAGTTCTTCATTGATGGGGGGACCATCGGCCCATAATAAATATCGATAGTTTTTAGGTAAGACACAATGCAACATTAGGTATCTTTATTATGAAACGTTTCGCCTACAAGTAGGCTCTTTCATCCAGTACGAAAAAAGATAAACAGAAGTACTTGAAACGAATGTAATTTATCCATCACCCTTTTAAAATTTTGGGTGGTCATCCCTCAGTCTGGGGAAAGCTTGTTTTCCCAATTTGAAACAAAATGGAATGAAATGAAGAATGGACTTTTTTAAGCGCCCGAGGGGAGACGAAAGGGCCCCTAGAGAGGGAAGAACTCAGATGTTTAAAAGGGCAGGGCCCTCTCAAAACCAGCCTCTCTCACTAGTGGAAGTTGTCGAAGTTGATTGCAGGTCTGTAACCAAGATACCCTTGTGTTGGCAGTGTCTGACAGATTGAACATTAAATGGTATAAAATACCGACAGGTTGTTAGGTAAGAACATATTGCAACAGTTAGGTATCTTTATTATGAAACGTTTCGCCTACACAGTAGGCTTCTTCAGTCAAGTACAGAAAAGTTGATAGAAGCAGAAGATACTTGAAGACGATGTAATCAGTCCATCACCTTAAAGTTTTGAGGTGGTCAGTCCCTCAGTCTGGAGAAGAGCATTGTTCCATAGTATGAAACAATATGGAGATGAAGTGACAGAATGGAGCTTTTATAGCGCCAAGAGGTGAGACGTAGGCCACTAGGAGAGGTAAGAAACTCAGATGTTGAAAGGTCAGTCCCTCTCAAAATCCAGCCGCTCTCACTAGTGGAAAGTTGTCGAAGTTGATTGCAGGTCTGTACCAAGATACCTTGTGTTGTAGTTGTCTGACAGATTGAACATTAAAATGGTATAAAATATACGACAGGTTGTTAGGTAAGACACACTACTTTCTGTACTTGACTGAAGAAGCCTACTGTGTAGGCGAAACGTTTCATAATAAAGATACCTAACTGTTGCATATGTGTCTTACCTAACACCCAGGTAGTTCTGTTAGTGAGGAAATGGTTATGGTGATACCGACAAGATGTGGAAAAAGACACTTATGTACAGTTCAGGACATTTATTAAAGGAAACGTTTCGCCACGAGTGGCTTCTTCAGTCCTAATACAGAGAAAACTAAGAAAACACACATATATATAGTGGTGGGAGTCAGGTGATGTGAAGCGTGGTAGAGGTGGTAATAGTAGTAGTAGTAGTAATGGAACTAAGGAGGTGAGGTTAGAGAGGGACCTGCTGCATCAAGTAACACCAGTTCCCAGGATGGGTAATATCCTCATGCTTAGTAATTTTGAAATACTGTAACTACCGGATTTTTGCTTTATAGTGTTACTGACAGAAATTAGTGCAGCTTCAATGCATTTTCTCCGTCTTAAGTCGTCTTCTTTAATAACTAGTTTAGCTTCATTGAATTTCATGAGGTGTCCAACATCGTCTCTATGTTGAACACATGCGTTTTTGCGGTCATCATTTCTGCAAGCATTTTGTGTTCTGCTATTCTAAAGTCCAGAGTTCTGGCTGTTTCCCCTACATATACTTTGTCACACCCCCCACATGGTATAGTGTAGATTCCTGCACTTGTGCCGGAATCATGCTTGGGTTTTTGTATCAGGTTCCTAATAGTAGTTGAAGAGCTGGTAGATATTTTAGCCAGTTTTCTGGCTAAAATATCTACCAGCTCTTCAACTACTATTAGGAACCTGATACAAAAACCCAAGCATGATTCCGCACAAGTGCAGGAATCTACACTATACCATGTGGGGGGTGTGTACAAAGTATATGTAGGGGAAACAGCCAGAACTCTGGACATTAGAATAGCAGAACACAAAAATGCTTGCAGAAATGATGACCGCAAAAACGCATGTGTTTCAACATAGAGACGATGTTGGACACCTCATGAAATTCAATGAAGCTAAACTAGTTATTAAAGAAGACGACTTAAGACGGAGAAAAATGCATTGAAGCTGCACTAATTTCTGTCAGTAACACTATAAAGCAAAAATCCGGTAGTTACAGTATTTTCAAAATTACTAAGCAAGAGGATATTACCCATCCTGGGAAACTGGTGTTACTTGATGCCAGCAGGTCCCTCTCTAACCTCACCTCCTTAGTTCCATTACTACTACTACTACTATTACCACCTCTACCCACGCTTCACATCACCCGACTCCCACCACTATATATATGTGTGTTTTCTTAGTTTTCTCTGTATTAGGACTGAAGAAGCCACTCGTGGCGAAACGTTTCCTTTAATAAATGTCCTGAACTGTACATAAGTGTCTTTTTCCACAGTTCTGTTTGTGACTTGAAAAAGCCCACTGTGTGGGCGAAACGTAGTCAATAAAGGATCACATTATACTGCATTTGTGTTTATATTGCCATTGTGTCGGTATTTTATACCATTTATTTCCACCTAGTTGGGTTATTGAGGCTAGGACTTTGGGTAGTTTCAAATTTAGGTTGGATAAGTACATGAGTGGGAGGGGTTGGATTTGAGTGGGACTTTCACATCAGAGCTTATTTCTTGGGTAGCATTGAAAATTTGGTTTGTCAAATGTTTGTTAGTTGGATGAATTGTAAAGGACCTGCCTAGTATGGGCCAACAGGCCTGCTGCAGTGTTCCTCCTTTCTTATGTTCTTATGTTCTTAAAGGGGGTGGTAGAAAATGTTCAAACAGCTCGGGAAGAACCTTGAGTTTTCCCTGAGGTACGTTTATTGTCTTCTCTGAGGATGAGGGTCCCCAGTCCAGCTATAGAGGTGGTACTAATATATATATATTTTATAATATATAAATATATAAAAATTTTTATATATATAATATATATATATAATATATATTATAAATCATTTGAAAAGTAGTAGTAAAGTAAATAATGGTAGAGGAAAAGTAAAGTGTTGTGGGGGGGAGGAGGTGGTGGTGGTCAGTGTGGGGCAGGCGGTTTTAAACCCCCGGCAGTAATGCAGCTGAACTTGTGTATGCACCACCCGCCGCCACACACTCACCAATTTTGCTACTTCTTACCACCAACGGGGGGGTTTTGTCCCTTTCTGCGCAGCTGATGATGTTATCACATTGTTCGACAGGAGTTGTTGGCGGTGGTGGTTGTGTTGTTTAATCAGTGGTGGTGGGATGGTGTAGTGGTAGTGGTGATGGTGTGGTGAGATGAACAGCTTCGGAGGGGAATGATCAGAATGGGGGCGGGGGGGGGGGTTTAAGGTCTGGGGGGGGCGATCAGGGTGGAAAAGGGAGAGAGTGATATCAGAGTTTTTTTTTTTTTTTTGGGGGGGGGGGGTGAAGGAGAGACTATGCTGTTACATTTGAGTGAGAGCGCCCTGATAGTTTATTGGCGTGTGGTACGTACGAGTTTGCATGCTGGCGTGTTTTTGTGTGTACAGAGTCGAGTGTACCGGCGTTATGATGTCCCCGCCCCCACACCATCTCTTAAAACTGCATGGTATTTTTCACCAGCTTTTTCATCCAATTTCGTCACTATACTGAAAGTAAAAAAGAACTATCTTACGTCCCCTTTTAAGTCAACTGTATTTTTAGCTTCCCACAGTTCTACCCTTGCTCAAGGGTAGTACTGTCTGTTACTATCTGACCTAACGGTACTTGGTAATCCTTCCCCAGTCCTCTTTTCCAGGATCATAAGGTTCGGTTCTTTTAGTCTCCCCTTCTTAATACAAACCCCTCACTCGAGGAATAATCTACGCAAACCTCTGGTCCTATTCAGGCTTTTGAATGTGTTTGATCAGGCGGGGCTGCATGATGGTGTATGTATACAAAGATATTTCCCGACAATTTCTGTGTACAGAGTCCTAAAGGATTCACTGTTTTAGATTACTTAGAACTGTTCTGAGTTTGCTTGGCTCATACCCGTTTGCGCTCTTCGGCAATGTGCTGGAAAGTAATGGTCACTCCTACTTTTTTTAATAATGTTTGGGAGATTCTCTCCTCCCAACTGTCTTTCTCATTCTTCATTTTGGATGACGTTAAACTTGATTCACATTAAATTTCAGCATCCATGTTTTTTTTACAGCCCCTGCAACCTGTTTTAATTTTCCTGGGGGCTTTCTTGCCCTCCAGATTTTCATCTCGACCGTCCCGCATCAGTAAACATACACAGGATTCGATCTCTGGCAGAATATACTTGTATAACAGAAACAGTAGAGGCCTCGTTCAGTGCGATGGTTCCGTTTACAGCAAGAGAGCTATCAGAGCTAAAACAGATAGAGATAATTTACGGCTGCATAGAACCCAAGGGGGAAAACGCCTCAAATATATAGTCTCCAGCGGAGTGATAAGAGAGATGCAGTATATAAATGGAGGGTACTAGGAGTAATTCCAACATACTGGTGTTAGAAAGAGATGGGAGAAAAATGTAAAATAAACCTGGTGAAAAATTAAAATGGATAAAATAACAAACAGGTTTGTTAGGTAAGAACATAAGCAACAGTTAGGAAAATCTTTATTATGAAACGTTTCGCCTACACAGTAGGTTCTTCAGTCAAGTACAGAAAAGTTGATAGAAGCAGAAGATACTTGAAGACGATGTAATCAGTCCATCACCTTTAAAGTTTTGAGGTGGTCAGGTCCTCAGTCTGGAGAAGAGCATTGTTCCATAGTATGAAACAATATGGAGATGAAAATGACAGAATGGAGCTTTTTATAGCGCCAAGAGGGAGACGTAGGCCACTAGGAGAGGTAAGAACCAGATGTTGAAAGGTCAGGTCCCTCTCAAATCCAGCCTCTCTCACTAGTGGAAGTTGTTTGAAGTTGATTGCAGGTCTGTACCAAGATACCCTTGTGTTGCAGTTTTCTGACAGATTGAACATTAAAATGGTATAAAATACCGACAGGTTGTTAGGTAAGACACATATGCAACAGTTAGGTATCTTATTATGAAACGTTTCGCCTACACAGTAGGCTTCTTCAGTCAAGTACAGAAAAGTTGATGAAGCAGAAGATACTTAAAGGGACGATGTAATCAGTCCATCACCCTTAAAGTTTTGAGGTGGTCAGTCCCTCAGTCTGGAGAAGAGCATTGTTCCATAGTATAAAAACAAAAATGAAGTTGAAAGGACAGAATGGAGCCTTATATAGCGCCTGGAGGGAGATGCACCTCCTGCGCTATTAAGGCTCCATTCTGTCCTTTCAACTTCATATTGTTTCATTCTATGGAACAATGCTCTTCTCCAGACTGAGGGACTGACCACCTCAAAACTTTAAGGGTGATGGACTGATTACATCGTCTTCAAGTCTCTTCTGCTTCTATCAACTTTTCTGTACTCGACTGAAGAAGCCTACTGTGTAGGCGAAACGTTTCAAAATAAAGATACCTAACTGTTGAATATGTGTCTTACCTAAAAACCTGGTGGAAAAGTAAGGGCACCATGGACAAAGAATATATTAACATCCTGTCCTGAACTATTTAAAACATTTTGCCAGATGTAAAGTAAAAGGACACAAGTGAAAACTAATTGAAATTTATTGTGGCAACGTTTCGCTCTCCAGGAGCTTTATCAAGCCATTACAAACAATACATTGTTTGTAATGTATTGTTTGTAATGGCTTGATAAAGCTCCTGGAGAGCGAAACGTTGCCACAATAAATGTCACATTAGTTGCACTTGTGTCCTTTTACTTTACATATTGTCGGTAATTCTACCAACTTTATTACATTTTGCCAGATATCATAAACATTGCTGGGGCATTTATACAAGTCTTTAAGATGAAAATCGACAAGGACTTCCGCCAAATGCGTGATCCACCAGGCTGTGATAGATATATGGCCAATGGGCCAGCAACAGCCTTGTTGACCAGGCATGCACCAGACAAGCCGGGCTGCGGGAGTTGGAAAACTCTTGAAACTCGTCTACCCAGACACTTATTCATCTATCTCACTCGCTTTTTTTGATAATTCTTTATCCACTAGAAACACTTTTAATCCCCTTTTTGCCTTTTAACTTAACATCATTTTGTGGTTGGAACTGCTCCATTGGTTTGTTTCAACCCAAAAAATTTAGTTCACATCTCTTTCCTTTTTTCTTTGTAACTCTGCCATACAACTAAAGCAGGTTCCTCAGACAGGACTCCCATCCCCGAATCCAGGTGTTTATCCCCTTCAAAGCTTATTTGTGTATAGCTGTTCCCAAAACTTTCCTCTTCCGACCTGTAGGCGAATCCGTGGGGAGGGGGTCATCGCCCCAGAGGCTCGGTCGAAACCAAGGCCCCTGGTTGATAGCTTGGTTAATCAGGCTGTTGATGATTGCAGCAAAACAATCAGCTTAGGGACCACAGCCACTGACTTTAGCAACATGGCAAGTTGCCACTTGAAGACAGCTAAGGGTCAGTTGGTAAAAGTAATTTCGGCGTGCTGATTACTCTTTACGAAAGCAAGAGATTGGCAGAAGGTGCAAAATTTTTTCCAGTGAAAAGGGTGAGAGACGCAGAGACAAACCCTTAAAAAGGATGC
>NW_026467390.1:0-12898 GCF_026875155.1 Cherax quadricarinatus
ACCCTTTTGCTTTAACCCTTTGAGGGTTTTGGTCGTACTAGTACGTCTTGCGCGTGGGTTTTTGACGTACTAGTACTCATAAATTCTAGCGGCCTCAAATCTAGTGGGAGAAAGCTGGTAGGCCTTCATATGAAAGAATGGGTCTATTTGGTCAGTGTGCACAGTCTAAAAAAAATCCTGCAGCAAACAGTGCATAATGAGAAAAAAAAAACTTTGACCATTTTTTGGAATAAATCAGCGACTTTGCAGTGTATTTTCGTATGGTATTTATTGTTTGTATTCTACTTTTCTTGGTCTCATTTTTATAGAATGGAAGACATATTACAGAAATTGAGATGATTTTGACTGGTTTTACAATGAAAGGTGCCTTGAAATTGAGCTGAAAGTAGCAGAAATGTTCGATTTTACCAAACTTCAAAAGTAAACAAATCGTGCCAAGCGTGCAATACACGTCAACTGGTGAGTCTAATATTCTTTCACAAGTGCACCAATAATATTTATACCATTTTTTACACTAATGCAGTAGTCTGCATAACAGTAAATCTTATATTTTTTGTGAGAATAAAAATTCAAAGTGGAAAGCAAAAGAATATAAGGGGGGCCCTTTGAGACGTGACTAATGACTAGAGGAAATGTCATTTTAGTGCCAGGAATGTCTTCTTGTTTATTCGGGGACCCTATTCGGAAATTGGCATCTTTTGAAATTTGTGTGAAATTGGCAAAATTGCTAAATTCTGACCACTGTACTGGATAGTTGAAATTGGTAAATGGGTGGTATCTTGCACTCGTTCGATAGAAAAAATGGAGTTCTAGCGAAATATTCATGTTTTTTGTCGACTAGTACAGTGAAATTGGCCGAAATGGGGCTCAAAGTGGGCAAAATCGCCGATGCGTAAACATCGCCGAGACCGCTAACTTTGCGAGAGCATAATTCCGTAAGTTTTCTATCAAATTTCAAACTTTTGGTGTCTTTATGATCGGGAAAAGATTCTCTATCTTTTCATAAGAGAAAATAATTTTTTTTTTTTTAAATTTGGCCGACCCTGAGAACGAGTTTTGGAGAGGGCCTGTCGACCCTCAAAGGGTTAAGTGCCAAGTTAGAGGTTTCTGCCTCTTCTGTCCCCTCCCACACTTCTCCAGTTCCCTCCACCCTTTCCCCCTGCTCCCTACCTTGGTACAGTCCATTACAGTTCCAATCTTTACTCAAACTCCTCCTCCTTCCATCACCAATATTGTCTCCCATACGATGTCTCTGAACTCCGAAACACTTGAAGCAATCTCTGAATATATTGCAGAGACCAAACCATCAATGGACACTGATCCACCCTCTGTTCCTTCTCTTTCCTCTTCTCCATATGTGCAACTCCTTTCTTCACAGTGCACCGTTCCTTCGCTGCTTGAACGTTTTCCGCTGCCACCGCATGTGGACTTTTCTAACCCCTCTAGTCCGTAAGTACCCTTCCCTGCGGATTTCTAGTATCTTCATCGTTGCCAATCATGGCCTATTTACAGTGGAATATACGCAGCCTCAGGGGTAATCGGGATGAGCTTCAGACATTGCTCTCCCAATTTTCCCCTGTTAGTGTTTGCTTACAAGAACCAAAATTTCACTCTGCTGTTATCTATCCCATCTCAGGCTATAATTTATTGTATTCATATTGTTCACCAGTAGTCATGGTTAAGAAGTTTGGATCTAAGGTCAAGGAGAAACTGGTAAGAAGACTGAACCTCACATTTACCTCCCCCCATTAGCCCATAATCTTTAAGGATGGACAAGGGGCCCCTTTTGGCCCTTTCACCAAAAGAGAATTTTCAAAAGGTAAAAACCCCCAAAGGTCCCGGGAACTTCCCTAAAGGAAAACAAAGCACAGGGGGGAAACCGATCCCACACCTTAGGTTAAAGGGAGCAAATTTTCCCTTAAAATGGCCCTTGAGAATCGAATGCGGCGCCAATCCTCCCTTTAAACCGCTGGATAATAGGGTGGGGTGAAGAGGGGTTTTTCACTCCCAGAATTGGTATAGATGTTGCATTAAGTCAGAGTAAAAATTGTGTCCCACAGTCAAAAAAAATTTTCTCTGGGGATCCCCACTGGGGAGAAGAGGAAACAAAAGGGCTTCACCCCACCCTGTAGGGGAAAAGTTTTAAAAGGGTATGGCTTCAGGAAACTCAAGCATAACAACAAATGTTAATATATATCTATGCCCCCCCCAATTTAAAGTGGAGAAAAAGGCCCCAACAGGCCAATAGCAACTCTTTAAAAAACGGTACCGTAAAAAATAGGCATTTTGACCATGGGAAACTCCCCTGGAACCCCGGGAGGATGACAGTTGGGAAAACCCTTTACACGATTACAATAGGTATTAAACATCTGAAAATTTTTTTGGAAAAAAAAGGGTTTTTCCCTAATTTTTTTTAAGGTTTTACGATGGGGAAATGTCCGCCACGGGCAGGTCATACCTTTTTTAAAAACAGCCCTCCTGCTTTGACTTGGGAAAACAACAGAGGGAATAGCCCACTCTCTTGAATTTTTTTTGAAAACTGACTTTACAAAAACCTTTTAAATATTTCAAATTTATATAAAAAAAGTTTTTTCCTTTGGACCCTTTGATTTTTTTTAGCGGCATTGGGCAATTCTGAAGAAAAGGGGCAATTATTTTTGTAACTTGAAAAAGGATTCCTCGAAAATATCTAAAGGTTTAAAAAGTAAAGGGAAAATCAAAGGAGGGAAACATGGGAGAAGCCTGGGTTTTGGGTCTGAGCCCAAGCAAAAACATTTTGGTACCCGAGGGAAAAATCTTTTTTTTTCATCAAACCCAAGGAAACCCGGGTGATCCTACAAACCCCTTCGCTTTAGAGAGTAGCATCAATGGTTTTTAATCCCAACAAAAAACTCACGAACTTGGGCTCATCTGAACTTTCAAGGGGCTTCTTTTTGATCTACGGGAAAACGGGATCTGAAAAGCTTAGTTCACCTTTGGCGATGAAAGGGCCCAAACCCAGAAGGGAAAAATGGCACCTTTTTCAATTTCCTATTAGTACGGGGCAAGAAAAAAGGAGCTAGTACGGGTTCAACCAACCTTTGAACCATTTAGACCCTTTAAAGTAAAAACGGATGGTAGGAAAAGTGCCGGACGGCCCAATAGCCTGAAAGGGATAGCAGAGGGAAAGAATTTTCTTTTTAAAGGTTTGGGAACAGCTTTTTTCAGAATGACTTTTACATGTGCATCCAATGTCCGAAAAGGGGAGATAAAATTTAAATTTCCCTTTTAAATGGGTTTCCCGAACCCGAAGGGTCCCTTTGGGCATTTTCCCGTCTTTTTAAAAAAATCTTTTTCCCAAATTTTTGGGCCTTCTTTGAAGGACAATCTGGACGTTTATGCCCCTTTTAAAAAAACCCCCACAAATACAAACAAAGGGAAAAAAAGAAGTCTTTTTCTTTCATTAAAAGGGTTTGGGTTCTTAAAGGTCTGATGAACCCTTGCCCTTAGGGGGTTTGATCCCCCTTTTGGGCTTTAGTAGGGAATTTGGGGCCTCAAATAATTTTGGGTCAGCCCCCTCAGCAAAAATTCCCAGCTTTTAAACAGGGTTTCGTTTTCTGATGAATGTTCCCTATCTGATGGGGGGAGCTGTTTAGGAAATGGTCCCCAACCATGAAGTCTCTAAGAGAAATTTATAACGGGATCAATTCCCCGAAACTCTTTTACCAAAATTGAACAAAAAAAAAGTGTGTTTTCCTGTAACTTCGAAAGTTCTGGGCCCGGGTGTAAGGTGGCAAAACCTGAAATCTTTCCCGTAAAAATTAGTGGTTTTTTAATCTTTTTAAAGGGTTGCCTTCTTCATAGGTTAAATGTAAATTTTTCAAAATGAAAACCTGCACAAAGTTTTCATAGATTTTTAAGGCTGTAAACCCGAAAAAAACATTCCTAAACCCGGGACCCAGGTTTTCAGCAGGCCCCCTTTTACAGAGGGTAGGTATTTTTTAAACCTGATAAATTATGAAAATTTTTGTCTTCCCCCTCTGTGAAGGGGGGTAAAATTTGGGGTTTTTGGAAAAATGTCACTGGCCAAAGTTGTTTCCCTACGCCTTCCTCAAATTGTTGTTTTTGGGAAGAGTTAAAAATTTTTTTCTCTAATTCAAGGGGAGATTTTTCGAGCTCGCATCCTTTTCCCCTCCCCTATTAACTCAAGTTTTCAAACTTTTTTTCCCCACGTTTTCTAGCTTTTTCCTCACTTCTCTAGCTTTTCCTCAACTTCTCTTTCCCCCCCCTTTTCTCTTTCCCAATTCTCTTTTTTACCTGTTCCTCTCGGGATTTTTGCCTTTCCCCCCATGTTTTCTCTACTCCCCTTTACGATCAAGTTCCCATCACCTCCCTTTTTTTTCTTCCCCTTTTTCTTTTTTAAAATGTCTTTCTTGGGTTTTTTCTCTCAATTTCTCTCTCCTCTCCTTTTTTCCCCCTTCTCTTTTTATTCTCTCCCTCCTTTTTTTCTTCTCTTTCCCTTTCTGTCTCTCTTCTTTTCTCAATTCCTCCTCTCTTTTTTGTCTTTCCTGGATCGTAGCACTAATGAAAAATTTTAAATTTTTTCCCTGTTTTCCCAACTTCTTCCACATTCACCAAAAAAAGGGATTTCCCCCATGCTTTCAAGAATAAATTTAACTATCAGGGAAATGAAACGGGTATTAAAGAAAACGGAGGGTTCAATTCCTGCTCCGTTCAAACTGTAAATAAACCAGAGGGCTCGATCCCTGCTTCAATTAAACAATATGTATTAATTAAAACGAAGGGTTCTATGCCGGCTCCGAGCAAACAGTAAGTAGAATGGGGTCCCTTGACCATCCAATCTTCTCACCAACAAATCAAGAGTGTCCAGCGACAGTTCCCTTGATAAAATAAAGAGCTCAATGAAACAAATTGTCACTGGAAAATCTCGGGTCCCTAGAGTCTAATCCTCCAAAGTGTTTCAAGCTCACAAGAAAGGTGGCAGAATTAACTATTATATCCTGCCTGACTTGACTTACAATAAATTGAGACTATAACAATCACCAAATTTTTAAATACCTGTACTGTAGTCCTACCATAGAGAATGATTACTCATGGCTGGTGGTAACCGTCTGTGGTATGCAGCGTTGAAGTTCCAATGGTAGATTCGAGATGGAATTGAATCTAGATTCTGTCGAGTTGTATCCTGGCAAGGTCGCCACTTGTGAAGGCTTACTCAGCCCTGTAATAACTTCAGACAGTATTACCAAGGCTGGCTCCTCCTCAGGAAATTAATGAATAGAAAAAGAAATAATAACAGACAAACATAAACACTTTATTATATAGAAAATATAAAATATAAAACACTTAAATATGAAATATTAATCCTACATTAAAGAAAATGAAAAATGAAAAATATAAATGATAACTGAATTCAACGCTAATATATATAGGGTGTCTGGTGTTGGTGACACTGTGTTGTTGAAATCGTAGCCGTTGCTGATGATGGGGGGGGGGGTCGCAGGTGTTGGTTACGACCCACTGGCTAGTTCTTCACAGTATAGCCTTGAGTATTATATCCCGATGACAGGAAAGCAGGTTTTTTACCGCTGCAATGATGAGGGGTTACGTCCTGCAATTTCATACAGGTGCACAGGTAATTAAATCCAAAAAGGGGAAGTCTCAGGATGTTAGTCCATCTCCACCAGTTCTTCTCGTTGATTGACAGGTGACCCTCTCTGTCATCCAAGCTGAAAAGATAGACAGGTTACCCACTGCTTAAATAATCACTCTCCATGATAAGTACAATACCTAAAAGATGTGGTGATTATTACAACAGTCAACATAGAGCAAGGCTGAAAAGACTAAGTTTATTATTGGTCAAAAGTGAAGCTTTCAACCCATAAATCCACTAGAATACAAGGCAGGCATGTACTTACAGTAGTGCTGGGAGCTGTGAGTCTAGTGATTACTGTTTGGACCAGAGCCCCACACATCACCTTTCGGGGGGGGGGGGGGGGGGAGGGAGGGTTAAAGGGATACGGGGAAGCGATAGACTGACCCTACCTTAACAAGCAGCCGGCAGTCAAACTATCACTTTCGGGGTGGGGGAAAAAAGGCGGGAATAGCGGGAGCTTGACTTACCCTACCTTAAACAATTAGACCGGCAATGAAATATTATTACTATATACTCCCTCTCTATTCCAATCTATTGACTTTTCTCCCTCATCACTTGTCATTTTTAATGCCCATCATTTTTCCTCTGGGGGGGGGCCTCACTGTGATTCCCGTGACATTCAGTTGGAGCTTTTCTTGCTTTCCCACCCTCGCCTCCATGTTTTTTAAATAAAGGTACTCACAACCCATTTTTGATCCTCCTACTCATACTCCCTCTTGCATCGATCCCCCTTTATCCTCATCCTGTTCTTCCTCCGCCGCACTAGACTTCACTGGTCAAGTTCTCCCGATTTACATGTCCAGTGATACATTTTCCAATCATCTTACATCCCCTTTCATATTCCCACCACCACTTCGAATACCCACGCTGGCAATTTGATAGGAAAAATTGGGACCTTTACTCAAACTAACTTTTTTTTAGTGAGGTTCCTTCTTGTCCTCCATTGATAGTTTTTTACACCTTTCTCGTCCTCATTTTTAACCACAGTTCTCATTCATCCCCAAACCTGGGGGCAGGCTTTCTCGAAAGCGTGCCTTGGGGGTCTCTGCTTTGCTCGGCAAAACTTTTTTGGGAAAACGCACTGGTGGGGTAGGTACCATACAATAGAACCCTGAGGATTTCTTTTTTAAAGGGCAGAAGCGTGCAGTCGCTTACCGTGTCATCCGTGACACTAAATGCATTTGCTGGCAAGATTATGTCCCACCATCCCCTCGCTTCCTCTATGAGTGAGTTGGAAAAAAATTTCGGAAACTGAGTGGTAAATTTTCTCCTGCCCCGGGGGCCCTGTTGGGGTTTTCCCGGTTTTTGATATAGCAAACCCCTAGATGTTGCCATTAAATTTTTGGCCTCATTGGTCCGTATTTCTCGGGGGCCCCATTTTTGCCCCTTTTTTCTTTCCTCAAAGTCTGCCAGAGAGTTTAGACCCTTGGACTTTTTTCTTCAGGAAGAACAGTATAATGTGCCTTTTACACTTCAGGAACTGGAGGCAACACTCTCGCTTGCCCATCATCGAAGCTGGGCCCGACGACACCCTATCTTGTTTAAAAATTAATTATCGCCCCGCGTCCCCCTTTTTGCTTTTCAACTTTTTTGGTCACAAAGGGGTTCTTCCCCCAAAGGGCTTTGGAAATCTGCCCTTTTTTCCCCCTTTTTGAAACCGGGTACACGGACAGAAGCCTCCCCCTATCGTCCCATCGCTCTTACCAGTGCAGTTTGCAAAGTGAGGAATGTCGGGGAAATAGACATTTTAATGTGGATTTTGAGACACCAACAGCTCCCACTTTCAATATGGCTTTTATAAGGGCCGTTCACCATAGACCCTTACTACGCTTGGGTAGATGACAAAATGCCTTTTTCGAAAAAACCCCCCTCAGTTTTTTCCAATTTTTTTACCCTTTAAAGGCATATGACACAACTTTGGGGGTATAAAATTTTGGCCCAAGCCCACTCTTTAGGCCTCCAAGGCAACTACCTCTTTCCCTTAAGAATTTTTAACTGACAGACATTTTCCCTTTTCGAGTCGTATGTGCTTCTCCCAACTTTTTCCCGTGAAGGTGTCCCTCGGATGTGTTCTGAGCACAACACTTTTTTTTTCCTTGTATAAATATTTGGGGCCCCTGTTTTTCCCTCCAAAAATTTGGCATCACTCTTGTTGAGACTTCGCTTTCTTGTGCAGGCGCTTTACTGTCACCCCATTCAGTTTCTCTCCAGTGTGGTCGCCGGTTTCCATTGGGCCACCACATGGGTTTAAAATTTTTTTAGTACCAAAACTCACAAAAAAAAATCTTTATTTGTTCGCCGCCCCCGTTTGCTCCGTCCCCTTCTCTCTTCGCCTACATTCGCTCTTGTCTTCCCTTCAGTTACCGCCTTTATATGTTCATTTAGCATCTCACTTTTCCCTACCCCCCTGGGAAGTTCCAGCTGTTCGGGTCTGTTATTTCTCACTCCCTTGCTCGAAAGCCCAACTGCCTACTGTGGCTTCCCGCTTTCTTTTTCTTGACCACTTCCACTCTCATTCTCATGCCATCGCCGTGTACACAGATGGCTCTAAATCTTTTGGCGGCGTCGGATTCGCAGCAGTATTTCCGAACAGCGTCATGCGAGGGCATTTACTATCTTCGTCTTGCATATTTACTGCTGAAATGTATGCCATTCTTGCAGCACTTATTCGTATCGCATCTATGCCTGTGTCATCATTTGTGGTTGACTCAGACTCCCTTAGTGCTCTACAGGCTATACGGAAATTTGATACACCTCACCCCCTAGTTCTCCGTATCCAACTTTGGCCGCGCCGTATCTCTACCAAGCATAAAGATATTGTTTTTTGTTGGGTCCCTGGTCGTGTTGACGTACAGGGCAATGAATAGGCAGACACTGCTGCGCAGTCAGCAGTACATGACCTACCAATTTCATATAGAGGTGTTCCATATCCAGACTATTTTGCTGTAATAGCTACCCACCTTCACACCCGTTGGCAACAATGTTGGTCAACTCTACTCGGTAGCAAACTTCATTCTATTAAACCGAGCATAGGTTACTGGCCGTCTTCTTGTCATCAGTGCCGAGGTTGGGAGACTACTCTCTCCCGCCTTTGCATTGGCCACACTCGTCTTACTCATGGGTATCTCATGGAGAGGCACCCTGTTCCTCTCTGTGAGAAGTGTCAAGTTCCAGTATCGATTAGCCACATTCTGTTAGACTGCCCTCTCTATCAACGAACACGCAGAATTTACCTCCAACGTCGTCTCCACTCTACTACTCTCTCTTCATCTTCCCTTCTTTCTGATGGCCCCTCCTTTAATCCTGACTCATTGACTTCTTAACAATGACTGATTTACTCCACAAACTCTGATGATGATACTTTTCACACTCCCCTCAGCCCTTTCTACCTCAATCTCTTGCTGCCCTCTACCCTTTCACCATCAACTGCCCCGCTGTTCTCCGTAACCTATTACTTATCCATCTCCCTTTTACCACCTGATACCCTCGCTTCCTTCCTGCCCTGCAGCGCTGTATAGCCCTTGTGGTTTAGCGCTTCTTTTTGATTATAATAATAATAATAATAATAATACCAATTTCAACTACCCAATAAAGTGGTCAGAAATTGGCAATTTGGGGGCAATTTCACACAAATTTCAGAAGATCCAAATTTAAAAATAGGGTTCAGAATAACAAACAGATATTCTGGCACTAAAATAACATTTTATTTTGTCATTAGTCCTCTCTGGGCCTCTCTTACATTACTTTTGCTTTCCTTTTTTAAAATTTTTATTCTCTAAAAAAATGAAAGTTTTCTTTTAGTAAAAACTGCATCATTGTAAAAACGGTAAAAATGTATCACGTACTTATGAAAAGAAGTCAACTCCCAGTTGATTGTATTGACCGGGGCTTGATTTGTTTACTCTTGAATAGGGCAAAAATCAAAATTTTTTGCTACTTTGGGTCAATTTCAAAGACTTGCCATCAGAAACCATAAAAACATCTCTAATTCTGAAATATATCATCCATTCTACAAATGAACCCAAAGGAAATGAGAATGCACCCATAAATAGCATTGAAAATTACTAAAAAATCGCTTTTTAAACGAAAAACAGTCGAATTTTTTTTTCTCATGACGTGTTTTCGGATTTTTTTAACGCACACACTGACCACACAGACCCTTTTCTTTCAAAAGTAGCCTCCCAACTTCTTCCACCAGTTTTAAGGCCTAAATTTAGGATACAAGTATTGACTGACCCGGCTGCAATGACTACTTGTACGTTAATAGACATTCATCATGAACCTTTGGGTTTGCTGCAATGTTTTTCTACGGCGCCAGTTTAACTGCCTCCTAAAAGGGTACTAAGTGGTCCCAGATTTTTTTTAAATTGGCAACTGAGTGTTAAGACCCCCTTTTATGCTGACCACACTCAGGCCAACTGCCAAATTTTGGGGGGCAGGAAAAAAAAAACTATTGTTTTTAATGTGTAAATTCAAATTATGTGGGTTAAATAAAGGGTTGGGTGAGAAGTGGTTTTATTAAGCAGTTTGCACCTGGAAAAGAGAAATGCAGAGGGAGAGAGAGATTTTTTGGGGGAAATTTTAAATGAATGTTTGGAGCCTTTGAACCCAAGTGAGGAGTGATTGTGGTAGGGCAGTATGCTAAAGTGGAGAAAAATTTTAGAGAGGGTGTGGTAGGTAAGTTTGGGGTGCCGGGTAAAAGTAATGGACCCTTTGATTGAACCTGTATAGAAAGGGGTTTAGTTTGGGAATACAATTTAAAAAAAAGAGGATCAATAAGTATACAAATATGATGTAGGGCAAATGACAGAGTTTGTTGGATTATGAGGTAGAAAAAAACTGTTAAACTTCAGATGTCATGTTTATAGAGGGCCACAGATATATCAGATCATTTTTCTAGTTGTAGCTACACGAGAGAAAAAGGGTAATGGGATAAAAGGAAATAGAACACAGGGAAAAAGGGGGGTAAAGGGTTTATAAACAAAAAAGGGGAGGAGTTGGGGTAAGATAAAACAGCATTGGAGGATAGAGGCTAATGAAGCAAGGCAAGGGGGTCGGAGGTATGGGTTAGGTTTAAAAATGTAGTTTTAGAGTTTTTCACAAAAGTTTGTTTTACAGGAAAGTGGTGCGGGAGGGAAGAGGGCTTGTGGAATGATGAGTAAAAGAGTATAAGGAGAAAAAGTTAGCATATAAATTTTTTTTAAAAGTAGAAGTGATGCAAGGAGGGAAGAGTATATGGTAAAAAGAGGGGTTAAGAAGGGGTGAAGAAATGTAAAAAGAGACAAATAAAGAGGGGGGTAATTTTATCGCAAATTTTTTGAAAATAAGAAAAATTTTGGAGTGAATTAACAATTAAAGAAACCCTAGAGAAAAAGGGTTTTGTCATTAAAAAAGGGAGGGCGAGTAATTAAAATGGAGATTTAAGGTTTTGGGGAAGATGGAGGGAATTTTTTTGAGGTTTGTTAAATGTTTAAGATAGGGAACTGTGTTTTTCTGTATAGGACAAGGGGGAATAACATCTTGTAGGAGTGGGGAAAGAGCCATTTGATGTGGGGAAGTTCGTGGGGCAGTAGGTAAAAAAAGGGGTAAGGCAGCAGGTTTTGAGGGATAAAGATAAATGTTAAAACGGGTGGGAAAATAGTTTTGGAGGTTGGGCAATTTTTTTAATAATGTAGGGAAGGGGGAAAGGTACTAGGTTTGGGCAGAGAGCAGCATATTTCCTTTTGTAAAAGGGAAAAGGGGGATAAAAAGTGCAAAAATTAGGGGGGGAAAGTCTGCTGAGATACCTGGAAAAGTGTAGGTAGGTTGTTTTTGAAAAAATTAAAGTAAGAGGGAAATAGGTAAAGAACAAGGGGGTTTTAGGAAAGGTGGGGGGTGTTGGACCGGGTTTTTACGTAAAACTTTAAAACGAAAAATTTTTACAAAGGCAAAGAGGTCTTTGTGGCTTTAGGTTTGGAAAAGGCATAACAGGGGGGATGGGGGGGCAATGGGCAGATTTGCAATGTAGGGTGGGAGGTGGTTTTAGTGAAAGCGTGAAGATTTTTTTTCGGGGAAGTGAGGCTCAAGTTAGATATGTAGGAAAGAGGGGAATTATTTCCCAGTAAAAGTAACCTTAGACAAAGTGTGATGTCACCGTGGTTTTTAATAATTTATAGAGGGGGTTTGTAAGAGAAGTAAATGCGAGGGTTTTGGGAAAAGGGCGGGGTTTTAACAGATAAAAAAAATCACCACAAAGTGGAGTTGCACAGCGCTCTTTTTTGCTGATGACACGTGCTCGGGGAGTTTCGAAGAAATTTTGCAGAGATTGGTGATAATTTTGGGAGGGTGGCAAAAGAAGAAAATTTAAAGGGGAATACAGAAAGGTAAGGTTATGAGGATAACAAAAAGATTTGGTATAAAGATTGAAAATTTAGTTGGGGGGAGAGAGTAGGGGAGGGAATAATTCAATATTTGGAGTGGACTGTCAGCGGGTGGGGGCATAAAGATGAGGTGAACATAGAATGATGAGGGGAAAAAAAATGAGTAGGGATTTGGGGTCTGTGGGGACAAAGAACTTTTTCCCTTGGAGGCAAAGAGGGGAATGTTGAGAGTAAGTTTTACCCAAAGCTCTTTTATGGTGTAAGGTGAGAATGTGCAGCGAGAAAAGGGGGAGGCAGTGGAGATGTCTTCTGGGGCAATGTGTGGTGTGAATAAATGCAGAGAATTCGTATTGGAAGTTAGAGGGAGGTGCGGGATTACCAAAACGTTTTCCAAGGCGAGGAAGGTTTTTAGGGTTTTGGACAGAGAGAAATGGAGCGAAAAAGAATGATTCAAGAGTTATCGTCTTAGTGGGAAAGGGAAGGCGGGTAGGGGGGACCAGGGAAAGGTTTTAGGGAGGGGGTAAAGGAGGTTTTGTGTGCGAGGGGCTTGGGCTTTCCCGCAGGGATGCGTGAGCTTTTTGATAGGAGTAAATGGGACAAATGGTTTTTAATACTTTACGTGCGTTGGAAATGTGACAAAATAACATTTAGAAAGGGGGTTTGGGGAAAACCGGGACCGGACTTGACCCGGAGAGGAATACAGTGCCTTTACTCGAAGTGGGGTGTTTAAGTTTATTTTATTTTTTTATTATCACACTGGGCCCATTCCCCCAAAGGCAGGTGGCCCCAAAAGAAAAAAATTTCACCACATTCACTCCATCATGCTTCCAGAAGGTCTTTTCACTACATTTTTAAACTGCAACATTAACACCCCTCCTTCAGA
>NW_026467391.1:0-12839 GCF_026875155.1 Cherax quadricarinatus
AATAAAAATTTAGTCTTGCATTTTTCTAAATTGCATGAACGACTGTGCATGGTATATACTTAGCTAGCTTGAGTTATTGTTACGTTAGTAACCCCAGAACGCGCGAAGAAGGTAATAGGCAACGTTTTGTTAGTAGAATTCTGTAAGTTTTGACAGTCATGGGTCGAGCCACACTACACTTCTTATTACTAGTACACTTGCCAAACACATTGGTTTCTTCCAGGGGAATTCCTTTCTTTTATATTGCGCCATTATAACACTTTCACCAAAACACTCGTATTGTTGGATATTTGCCAAACCCACATTGTTTTCCACCATTGAATTCCTTTCCTTACATTGCGCCATTATAACACTCGTAGTTGTTGGTAGTATTTGCCAAACCCACATTTTTTTCCCCACCATTAAATTCCTTTCCTATATTGCGCCATTATAACACTTTTACCTGCCAAACATACCATGTCTTCAACCGGGTGAATTTTTTTCTTAAATAGCGTCATTATAGCACTTGTAAGCTCACAGACGAGTTAAAGCTGGCTTGTGTAAAATACATTAAAGGTTACTTTTGTCCTTGTACCTTTAAGTGTATTGCTTTATGTTAAAGATTACTTTAACTAAATATTCAGTTCGTAGTAGGAATGTATATAAGTAGTTTATAGAGCATTGCTTTTTTTTGTCTTATATTTTGCTTCATAAATCTTGAGGCTTTTATTGCTTGTTTTCTTGTAGTATTTGGGTGTGTAAGTGAATGTTTGTAATGTACCTATATATTCATATGAGTGTGGCAGATGCTCTGACAATCTGTCAAAAGAGTAATTTAGAAAAGCTTCGAAATGGCTGCCTATGCTTTTCAAATCATCCAGTTCGATAATGATCCCTCCCCTTTTTGCTGTCTGTTGCTGTTTGGCCCCCCTGCGACTACCTGGCCCCCGCTAACCCTGCCGGGTCGTCTTTGTTGCCTTGCAGACGTGCCAACAGCGGCTCCATGCACAACCTGACCAACCTGAGGACAGCCACCCCTCAACTCAACCTCTCCAGGCATGGGTAACCTCCTCACCCACAGCGGGGGCAACCGCCTTTAAATGCCTTACCACTTCCTTATTTAGTTTTTTGTCCTTTTGTTTTCGTGTATCACACTGCTATTTTGTTGCTAAAATACTACTTATACTATATTAATGCTAAACTACTTATTTTGCTACAAAATACTCCTACCTGTATTACTATTACCCTTCTCGCCCTTATCTTCTCCTCTCCCTTCCATCCTCCTCTTTATTTTTTTTTATTTCTTTAAAGTTAATTAATTTTCGTCTCTTATAGCTGTTTATATAATAAAAAAATTTTCCTCTTCCTTGTCCATAACTGCATTCCTCTTGATCTTCGCCACTACCGTTCCCTTCGTGATCCCTCCTCCGTGTTCAGAATGTTCTGCCCCCATTCTGCCATCCAGTTTTTACTTTCCCCATACTCTCCTCCTCTTCCCAGTCTTCCCTAAATCCCCTTTATAGTTATTTGTAATATTATCTTTCATAACCATTTATCTTTAATCTTTTCCACCTTATTAATTATTGACGTCTTGTAGGCTTTCATTATTATTTCATCCATAGATTAATTCCCTAGTCAGTATACTTCGTCCCGGTTTATATATATCCATTTTCCTTTTTAATATTCATACTTATCCTCTATTTTGCCTTATATGCAAATGTTTATTATTACTCTACACAAAACATCGTATAGTACGTTCACTCCCCTCCTATTTCTTTATCCTATCTTTCTCGTTATTTTTTAAACACTTTTTTCGTAATTTATTATCATTTCCGTATTAAGTACATACACACGGTAGAAATGCACACCTGCCCCCCCCAACCATTGAAACACCACTTTCTCCCCCCTGGGAACTTATATTTGTTCTCCCCCTGGAAACTTGCACTTGTTCTCCCCACATGAAACTTGACTTGTTCTCCCCCCACAGGGAAAACCTTTACTTGTTCCCCCACTGGAAACTTATATTTGTTCTCCCCCCTGGGAAACTTCACTTGTTCTCCTCACAGGGAAAAATTTATACTTGTTCCCCTCCCGGAAACTTCACTGTTCTCCCCCCCGGGGAAATTTTGCACTTGTTCTCCCTCACAGGGAAACTTGACTTTTTCCCCTCACATGGAATCTTATATTTTGTTCTCCCCCCTGGAAACTTGCACTTGTTCTCCCCCCTTTGGGAAATTGCACTTTTTTCCCCTCCCTCAAGGGAAACTTGTACTTGTTCCCCTCACGGGGAATTTTAACTTGTTCCCCCTCCCGGGAAACTTGCACTTGTTCTCCCTCCCGGGAAAAATTTCACTTGTTCTCCCCACATGGAAACTTGATTGTTCCCCCACATGGAATCTTATCTTTTTTCTCCCCCCCCGGGGAAACTTCACTGTTCCCCCCCCGGGGAAAATTTGCACTTGTTCTCCCCCAGGGGAAACTTGTACTTGTTCTCCCTCACAGGAATCTATACTTGTTTCCCCCCTGGGAAACTTCACTTGTTCTCCCTCACTTTAAACTTGATTTTGTTTCGCCCACGGGAAACTTGTACTTGTTCTCCCTCACGGAAACTTATACTTGTTCTCCCCCCGGGGAAACTTACACTTTTTTCTCCCCCCGGGAAACTTAAAAACTTGTTCTCCCCCCGGGAAACTTATATTTGTTTTTTCCCCCCCTTGGAACTTATTTTTCCCCCCTGGGAAACTTATCTTTTTCCCCACATGAAACTTGCACTTGTTCCCCCCCCGGGGAAACTTATATTTGTTCTCCCTCACATGGAAACTTATCTTGTTCCCCCACAGGGAAATTTAACTTGTTCTCCCTCCCTGGGAAATTAATTTTTCTCCCCCCCCTGGGAAACTTTATTACTTTTCTCCCCCCCGGGGAAACTTATACTTGTTCCCCTCACAGGAAACTTAACTTGTTCCCCCCTCCCGGGGAAACTTTACTTGTTCCCCCCCGGAAACTTATATTTGTTCTCCCTCACGGGAAACTTATACTTGTTTCCCTCCCGGGAAAAACTTATACTTGTTCTCCCTCCCTGGGAAACTTATACTTTCTTCCCCCTGGAAACTTATACTTTTCCCTCCCGGGGAAACTTATACTTGTTCCCCTAAATGAAACTTAACTTTTTTCCCCCTCCCTGGAAAACTTATACTTGTTCTCCCTCCCTGGGAAACTTATACTTTTTCTCCTCCCTGGAAACTTTACTTTTTCTCCCCCCCCGGGAAACTTAATTTGTTCCCCCTCCCGGGGAAATTTTTCTTTTCTCCCTCCCGGGGAAACTTATACTTTTCTCCCTCACAGGGAAATTTATACTTGTTCTCCCTCCCTGGGAAACTATACTTGTTCTCCCTCCCGGGGAAACTATACTTTTCTCCCTCCCGGGGAAACTTATACTTTTTCTCCCCCCGGGAAAAATTTTACTTGTTCCCCTCACAGGAAACTTCACTGTTCTCCCCCCCTGGGAAACTTGCATTGTTCTCCCTCACAAAAAAATTTATACTTTTTTCCCTCACTAGAAACAGTTTTTGGAACCCCTCAAAAGGGGGGAAACCCTTCATCTGGTAAAAGGTTCTTTATCCAAGGAAGAGGGCCCATCCCCCCTTCCTTGGATCAAATATCACTGCTCCCCTATTCCCCAGGGGCTTTAGACTCCTCGGATTTACACTCCCCTCTGATTTAAAAAAAAGAAATCACTCCTTGGGAACACTTGTTTTTTTTTCCCATTGAAACACACGTGTTTCCCCTTTAAACACACGTGTTTCCCTTTTAAACACAGAGTTTCCCTTTGGGAAACACACGTGTTTCCCTTTGAAACACACCCGGGTTTACTTTGAAACAACGTGTTTCCCTTGAAACAACGTGTTTCCCCCCTTTTAAACACACGTGTTTCCCCCCTTTTAAACACCGTGTTTCCCTTTGAAAAAACACTGTTTCCCTTTGAAACACACGGGTTTTTGAAACCACTGTTTTTCCCTTTTAAACACATGCTTCCCTTTCCCCCCCTTTTAAACACATCTTCGTCTTTCCCCCTTTTAAACACATCTTCCTCTTTACCCTTTGAAACACAGCTTGCTCTTTTCCCTTTTAAACACATGCTCCCCCTTTCCCCTTTTAAACCAGCTTCCTCTTTCCCCCTTTGAAACACAGCTTCCTCTTTCCCCCTTTTAAACACTTTCTTCGTTTTCCCCCTTTAAAAAACATGCTTCCTCTTTACCCTTTGAAACAAATGCTGCTCTTTACCCTTTGAAACACATCTTCCCTTTCCCCTTTGAAACACATGCTTCCTCTTTCCCCCCCCTTTAAACACATGCTTCCCCTTTCCCCTTTGAAAACATCCCCCTTTCCCCCTTTTAAACACGTGCTTCCCCTTTCCCCTTTGAAAAACGTGCTTCCCCCCCTTCCCCCTTTTAAACCTGCTTTCCCCTTTCCCCCCTTTTAAACACGTGCTTCCTCTTTCCCCTTTGAAACACGTGCTTCCTCTTTCCCCCTTTTAAACACATCTTCCTCTTTCCCCTTTGAAACACATGCTTTCCCCTTTTTCCCCCTTTTAAACACAGCTTCCCCTTTTCCCCCCCCGAAAAAAATGCTTCCCCTTTCCCCTTTGAAACACGGCTTCCCCTTTCCCCTTTTAAAAACTGTTCCCCCTTTTCCCCCTTTTAAACACTGCTTTCCCCTTTCCCCTTTTAAACACATGCTCCCTTTCCCCTTTGAAACACAGCTTCCCCTTTCCCCTTTGAAACAGGTTCCCCTTTCCCCCTTTGAAACCGTGCTTTCCTTTTTCCCCTTTGAAACACGTGCTTCCTCCCCCTTTGAAAAACGTGCTTCCCCTTTCCCCTTTGAAACACATACTTTTCCCCCCCCCCATGAAAATCACACTTCTTTCCCCATTTTTGGGAAAATTTACACTTTTTCTCTTTTTTTCTCTCTCTCCTCTCTCCCCCCTCTCTCTCTTCTCTGTCTCCTTTTATCCTGTCTCTCTCTCTCTCCCTCTCTCTCTTCTCGTCTCTGTCCTGCATCTCTGTCTCTCTCTCTCTCTCTCTCTGTCCCCCTTTTCTCTTCCTCTCTCTCTCTCTGTCTCTCTCCCTCCCCTGTCTGTCCTCTCTCTCTCCTCTCTCTCTCTCTCTCTCTCTTTCTTCTTCTCTTCTCTCTCCTCTCCTTCTTCTTCCTCTCTTTTCCCTTCTGTCCTCCTCTCTTTCCCCTTTTCTCTCTCTATCCTGCTCTCCTCTCTCTTCTCTTCCTCTCCTCTCTTTTCTCTCTCCCTCTCTTCTCTCTCTCTCTGTGCTCTCTCCTTCCTCTTCTCTCTCTCTCCTCTGTCTCTCTCTCTCTCTCTTTCTCTTCTCCTTTTCCTCTTCTCTCTTCTCTCCTCTCTTCTCTCTCTCCTCTCTCCTCTCTCTCTTCTCTCTCTCCTCCTTTTTCCCCCCTCTCCTGTCTTCTTCTCTGTCTCTCTCTTTTTCTCTCTTCTCCCCTCTCTCTCTGTTTTCCCCCTCTTCTGTCTCTCTTTCTTCCCCTCTCTTCTCTCTCTTCTTCTTCTCTGTCCCCCTTTTGTCTCCTCTCTTCTCTCTCCTCTCTTCTCCTCTCTCTTCTCTCTCTCTTCCCCCCTCTCTTTTCCCCTCTCTTCTCTCCTCTCTTCTCTCTCTTCCCCCTCTCTCTTCTTCCTTCTCTCTCTCTCTCTCTTTCTGTTCCCCTTCTCTGTCTCTTTTCCCCTCTCTTCTTCCCCCTCTCCCTCTTCTCTTTTCTCTCTCCCTCTTCCTCTCTCTCTCTCTCTTCTCTTCTCTTCTCTGTCTCCCCTCTCTCTCTTCCTCTCTCTCTCTTCTCTCTCTTTTGCTCTCTTCCTCTCTCTCTCTCTCTCTCCCTCTCTCCTTCTCTTTTCGTTTCTCTTCCCCCTTCTCTCCTCTCTCTCTCTCTCCCTCCCCCCTCTCTCTTCTCTCTCTCTCCTCTCTCTCTCTCTTTCTTTCTCTCTCTCTCTCTCTCTCTTTCTTTCTCGTTAGATCACCCACTTCCTCTCTAGCTCATAAAGGGAAGCACCCATGCTTAAATATGTATCTTTATTTACTTTTGTAGTATGTCATTTTCATGTTCTATGGCTAATTTTTTTTTTCATTTACACGAGTTGTCAATACAGTAGATCAGTCATGTGGCCTATATCAAACAACAACCACAACCAACAACAACAACAGTAGTAGTAGTAGATATGAATAAGTCGGTACTAAATATATTTATTCTCATTTAATTGTGTCTGTGATTTTTTAATTTCATTCATAATAAATATTTGTAGAAGATAGTAAGCAGTTAATGGCCATTGGTGTTTAATTGTTGCCAAAGATCCTTCACTGTTTTGTTTAGCCTAGTAAAATATACAGTTGCATTAGTGTTAGATTATCTGAACAACCCACAATAAGTCATTCTTACTTAACCTTTGCACAAATTTCTCCCTGGCCCCTTTTCTCTACACTTTTATTCTTATGAAAGCTACATAATTTCTACTCAAGTACACTTTCTAAAACAAATTATTTTTATGCTGTATAAAGTAGTAATAGATGGTTATTTAGGATATGTAGCTATATACTGTATTGTTCATGTATTGTAATAACCGCAATGTAGTTTTTGGATTCTATGACATTAGAAGTAGATTTTTGTCTTATTTTTTTCAGATATTTTTTCCAGTTACAGTACTGTGTTAGAAATGTGGGTTAGCCTCTGTACATTAATTGCTAACTACTGTGCTTATGTTTGATGAACTATTTCTTGAAGTAGTTAATTTTTGCATCTGTAAACAGCTCTAATAGTGGTAGAAATACTTTATATTACTATTATACTTGTATATAGCTACTGTAGTTTTTCTTTTGTATGCACATAGTATTCCAATTCTTAAAATTTTTTATGCACTAACTAATGGGATTGTCTTCCTCAGAGCCCGTGAAGCACAATATAACCCAGATGAAGGTGTAGTAAAGCTGTATCTGCGGGGACGACCCCTTAATCTCTACGTTCCTACATCTATTCAAGAAACTTACTCTCCCACCAGCCCTTCATCCTCACCTCCTGCCAAACTCAAGTTGGAATGGGTTTATGGCTATAGGCAAGTCTAACAATGCGTGTTGTACTTTGTTTTTTCTAAGTTATAAATCACTATTGTATTGAAAATGATTATGGTTGGGGGCTCTAGGCCAATAAAACTTGATTTGGGTCAATTGTAAATTTCATTCAAGCCAGCAGCATATCATTTATAAATTCTATATGTTAGTGTAGAGAAGTTTTTGGCTACTGGAAAACTAAATCTGTAAATGTTATGTGGCAGAGCTGCACAATTTTGAAATGTTTAACTGAAGGGTGTAATAATAATTACACCCAAAGTGGTAAATTTTAGAATTTTATTGAAACTGTAGAGGTAATTACAAAGGTCTGGGAGTTGAGGGCTGTCAGGATTACTGTGTGTTTCATCGTTGATTGTTTCATCATGGATAGGTGATGTTTCAGGGAGGACATCTTGGGTGCTTGAAGTTGAAACCACAGGATTTTCAGATGTAGGCCTACTTCTATGAAACATTTTTCTTGGCTATCTTTTATTTCATCCAAGCAAACTTTCATATGCTTTGATCTTTCCCTGTGTAATTTTTCATCCGTAAGATTAAAATTCATTAGCTCATGTTCCATTATGAAGGAACATTGTTCTAGCCCTTTGATTAATTTTCCTGACAGCTCAGTTAACTTGTCAGTAGCCAAAGCTGTTGACGAGTTAATATGGCTATTACCGTATTTCGTGGCTTATTAGACGCATGTTTTTTCCATAAAATGTCTCCAAAACCACCGGGAGCAATAAGTTTGGGGTGTGGGATGGGCTGTAGCTCTCCCAGTTGCGTCCGATACCGAGCCATTGAAACTAAAACAAGTCTTATAAGCCGCGCCTTATAAGCCACGAAATACAGTAACCTTATCTATGGCTAAGATTAAGTGTGCTCAAGGTACATTACTCTAAGAAAAAAGATGAGATGTAAAATAGAAGAGAGAAATGCTTTCTCTCTCTACATGTGAAGGCAAAGAATCAATGAGTTACTGAAAGGGGCCAGTATATCTGAAATATGGAAGGAGGCACAGGCCAGAGAAATAGAAAATATCAAATTTAAGCTTAAGGAATCATACAGGAACCAAGAAACATGGAAAGAACTTTAAACCATAAGTGAAATTGAAAAAAGAAAATATTTCTTTTCCTATGCAAAAACCACATCCAGTACTGGGTCCCTGCTTAAATGAGATGGGGTTTGCACAGATGACAGCAAAGAAATGAGAGATGCTGAAGTCCCAGTATGATTCAGTATTTAGTGAGCTATTAATCAGACTAAGGGTTGACAATCTAAATGAATTTTTTATGACTGAGATTCAAAGTCTGGTTAATTAAAAATTTCTGATATAATCCTAACACCCCAGGACTTTAAATAAAACAGTAAATGACATGCCCACACATGCTGCCCTAGTCCCAGTCTTGTGAAACTCTGTGTTCATCAAGAACTGCAAGAAACCCCTTTCACATGTCTTAAATATTCTATTGAGAAGGAGCATAGACACGAGTCATCCCGCAGTCAGTAAAAACAACAGATATAGCCCCACTCCAAAATGGTGGCAGTAAAGCACATGCAAAGAATTACAGACTAATAGCACTAGCATTCCACATTATAAAAATCTTTGAAAGCATTCTAAGAAGCAAGATTGCCACTCACTTATGTACCCCATCAGTTGCACAGCCCAGGACAGCATGGGTTTAGAGCAGGTTACTCCTGTCTCTCACAGCTACTGGATCACTATGACATGGTCTTGGATGTGTTGGAGGACAAACAAAATGCAGATGTATTATACACAGACTTTGAGAAAGCCTTCGTTCGGTAAGTGCGATCATGGTGTAAAAAATGCATGATAAAATAATAACAGGAAAAGTTGGTAGATGGATCTATAACTTTCTAACAAATAGAACACAAAGAGTAATAGTAGTAAATAGAGTAAAGTCTGAGGTGGCTACAGTGAAAAGTTCTGTTCCACTGGTACAGTACTCACTCCCATCCTGTTCTTCATCCTCATATCTAACATAGACAGAGATGTAAGCCACAGCACTGTGTCCTCCTTTGCTGATGATACCAGAATGCATGACAGTGTCATCCATTGAGGACACTGCATATCCCCAAGTGGACGTTAACCAAGTCCCTTTAAATGGGTATCAGAAAACAACGTGAAGTTAAATGAAGACAAATTTCAATTACTCCACTATGGAAAACTCAGGGAAATAAAAACTGGATCAGAGCATAAAACCAAATTCCAACTGCCCAATAGAGCAAAAAACTAATGTAAAGGATCTGGGAGTGATAATGTCAGAGAATCCCAATTTCAAAGACCACCGGTGGCCTGGTGGCTACAGCTCTCATTTCACACACGGAGGGCCTGGGTTCGATTCCCGCGGGGTGAAAACATTTTAAACGTGTTTCCTTACTCCTATTGTCATGTTCACCTAGCAGAAAATAGGTACCTGGGTGTTAGTCGACTTGTGTGGGTCACATCCTGGGGACAAGATTAGGACCCCAATGGAAACAAGGACAGATAGTCCTCAATGATGCACTGACTTTCTTGGGTTATCCTGGGTGGTTAACCCTCCAGGGTTAAAAATCTGTAGAAAATATTATCTTGTCTACCACATATGCTACGGAAACAATAGGATGGATAATGAGAACCTTCAAAACTAGAGATGAATATCAAATGTATACAATACCAACAGGTTGGTAAGTAAGACGCATGCAACAGTTGGGCATATTTATTACAAAACATTTCGCCTACACAGTATGCTTCTTCACTCGAGTACAGAAAGTTAGCAGAAGCAGTAGAGATGTGAAGACAATGTAATTAGTCCATCACCCTTGAAGATGAAGATTTGAGGTGGTCAGTTCCTCAGTCTGGAGAAGAGTTTGGTCTATAGTCTGCAACAATGTGAAGTTTAAGCTGCTGTATGGAGACTTATATACTGTCAGAAGGAGAGGTGTAGTCCAAGAGTAGAAGAAAAAATATATTCATTGACAGGTCACGTCCCTCACAAATCTAACTAGTATTCTCACTTGGGTAATAATAAGCGTTTATGCACCTGGAGAAGAGAGGAATGCAGAGGAGAAGAGAGAGATTTGGGAGATGTTTAGTGAATGTATAGGAGCCTTTGAACCAAGTGAGAGAGTAATTGTGGTAGGGGACCTGAATGCTAAAGTAGGAGAAACTTTTAGAGAGGGTGTGGTAGGTAAGTTTGGGGTGCCAGGTGTAAATGATAATGGGAGCCCTTTGATTGAACTTTGTATAGAAAGGGGTTTAGTTATAGGTAATACATATTTTAAGAAAAAGAGGATAAATAAGTATACAAGATATGATGTAGGCGAAATGACAGTAGTTTGTTGATTATGTATTGGTAGATAAAAGACTGTTGAGTAGACTTCAGGATGTACATGTTTATAGAGGGCCACAGATATATCAGATCACTTTCTAGTTGTAGCTACACTGAGAAATAAAAGGTAGATGGGATACAAGGAGAATAGAAGTATCAGGGAAGAGAGAGGTGAAAGGTTTATAAACTAAAAGAGAGCAGTTAGGGTAAGATATAAACAGCTATTGGAGGATAGATGGGCTAATGAGAGCATACGCAATGGGGTCGAAGAGGTATGGGGTAGGTTTAAAAATGTAGTGTTAGTGTTCAGCAGAAGTTTGTGGTTACAGGAAAGTGGGTGCGGGAGGGAAGAGGAGCGATTGGTGAATGATGATGTAAGGAGAGTAGTAAGGGAGAAAAAGTTAGCATTATGAGAAGTTTTTACAAAATAGAAGTGATGCAAGGAGGGAAGAGTATATGGAGAAAAAGAGAGAGGTTAAGAGTGGTGAAGCAATGTAAAAAGAGAGCAAATGAGAGAGTGGGTGAGATGTATCAACAAATTTTGTTGAAAATAAGAAAAAGTTTGGAGTGAGATTACAAGTTAAGAAAGCCTAGAGAACAAATGGATTTGTCAGTTAAAAATAGGAGAGGAGAGTTATTAAATGGAGAGTTAGAGGTATTGGGAAGATGGAGGAATATTTTGAGGAATTGTTAAATGTTGATAGAAATAGGAAGCTGTGATTTCGTGTAAAGGAAAAGGAGGAATAACATCTTGTAGGAGTGTGGAAGAGCCAGTTGTGAGTGTGGGGAAAGTTCGTGAGGCAGTAGGTAAAATGAAAGGGGGTAAGGTAGCCGGGATTGATGGGATAAAGATAGAAATGTTAAAAGCAGGAGGGGATAATAGTTTTGGAGTGGTTGGTGCAATTATTTAATAAATGTATGGAAGAGGGTAAGGTACCTAGGGATTGGCAGAGAGCATCATATTCCTTTGTATAAAGGCAAAGGGGATAAAAGAGTGCAAAATTATAGGGGATAAGTCTGCTGAGTATACCTGGTAAAGTGTATGGTAGTTATTATTGAAAGAATTAAGAGTAAGACGGAGAATAGGATAGCAGATGAACAAGGAGACTTTAGGAAAGGTGGGGGGTGTGTGGACCAGGTTTTTAAACAGTGAAACATATAAGGGGAACAGTATTTAATAAGGCTAAAGAGGTCTTTGTGGCATTTATGGATTTGGAAAAGGCATATGACAGGGTGGATAGGGGGGCAATGTGGCAGATTTTTGCAAGTGTATGGTGTAGGAAAGGGAGGTTACTGAAAACAGTGAAGAGTTTTTACGAGGATAGGAGGCTCAAGTTAGAGTATGTAGAAAGAGGAAATTTTTTCCCAGTAAAAATAGGCCTTAGACAAGGATGTGTGATGTCACCGTGGTTGTTTAATGTATTTATAGATGGGTTTTGTAAGAGAAGTAAAATGCGAGGGTCTGGCAAGAGGCGTGGAGTTAAAAGATAAAGAATCACACACAAAGTGGGGGTTGTCCCCAGCTGCTCTTTGCTGATGACACTTGCTCTTGGGAGATTTCTGAAAGAAGTTGTAGAGATTGGTGGATGAATTTGGTAGTGGGTGCAAAAGAAGAAATTAAAGGTGAATACGGAAAGTGTAAGGTTATGAGGATAACAAAAAGATTAGGGGATAAAGATTGAATATCAGATTGGAGGGAGAGGTATGGAGGAGGTGAATGTATTCAGATATTTGGGAGTGGACGTGTCTGCGGATGGGTCTATGAAAGAGAGGTGAATCATAGAATTGATGAGGGGAAAAGAGTGAGTGGTGCACTTTTGGAGTCTGTGGAGACAAAGAACCTTGTCCTTGGAGGCAAAGAGGGAATGTATGAGAGTATAGTTTTACCAACGCTCTTATATGGGGGTGAAGCATGGTGATGAATGTTGCAGCGAGGAAAGGCTGGAGGGAGTGGAGATGTCATGTCTGAGGGCAATGTGTGGGTGAATATAATGCAGAGAATTCGTAGTTTGGAAGTTAGGAGGAGGTGCGGGATTACCAAAACGTTGTCCAGAGGGGTGAGGAGGGTTGTTGAGGTGGTTTCGGACATGTAGAGAGAATGGAGCGAAACAGAATGACTTCAAGAGTGTATCAGTCTGTAAGGGGGAAGGAAGGCGGGGTAGGGGTCGGCCTAGGAAAGGTTGGAAAAGAGGGGGTAAAGGAGGTTTTGTGTGCTAGGGGCTGACTTTCCCGCAGGCATGCGTGAGCGTGTTTTTAGGAGGGAAAGGGACAAAAAGGTTTTTTAAAACTTGCGTGCGTGGGTGACAAAATACATTTATAAAGGGTTCAGGGGAAAACCGGGAGGCCGGATTGAGCCCGGGGGATGGGAAATACAGTTTCCCGCACTCTGAAAGGGGGGGTGTTTTTAGTT
>NW_026467392.1:0-34010 GCF_026875155.1 Cherax quadricarinatus
GCTTGGCCCCCTAGTTTTGAAGGTTCTCATTATCCATCCTGTCATTTTTCTAGCAGATGCGATTGATACAATGTTATGGTCCTTGAAGGTGAGATCCTCCGACATGATCACTCCCATGTCATTGACGTTGGTGTTTCGCTCTATTTTGTGGCCAGAATTTGTTTTGTACTCTGATGAAGATTTAATTTCCTCATGTTTACCATATCTGAGTAATTGAAATTTTCTCATCGTTGAACTTCATATTGTTTTCTGCAGCCCACTAAAAGGGATTTGGTTGATGTCCGCCTGGAGCCTTGCAGTGTCTGCAATGGAAGACACTGTCATGCAGATTCGGGTGGTCATCTGCAAAGGAAGACACGGTGCTGTAATAACCAGGTCCCACCGAGACCACACTAAGTTACTGCACATTATAATACTTCTTTACTTCTAGTACACTACACTAAGTTACTGCACATTATAATACTTCTTCACTTCCCAGTACACTACACTAAGTTACTGCACATTATAATACTTCTTTACTTCTAGTACACTACACTAAGTTACTGCACATTATAATACTTCTTCACTTCCAGTACACTACACTAAGTCACTGCACATTATAATACTTCTTCACTTCCAGTACACTACACTAAGTTACTGCACATTATAATATTTTCTTCACTTCCAGTACACTACACTAAGTTACTGCACATTATAATACTTCCTTCCAGTACAAAAAAAGCAATACTCAAGAATTATCCCTCGTTTACTTGTTATCATTTTGTTTCAAATCCTTTTCCTGTTCCTCTTATTTGTTTTAATATGCCTCTTTTAACTCTTTGCCTTCTATATCTTTATTCCTGCGTCCACAGGACCTGTTAGACATACCAACGCCCACCAGTGGCCCAGACTACTCTACGCCACTGCCTTCCTTCACACTGTTGTGCAGGAACGCAGGAAATACGGAGCGCTGGGCTGGAATGTTCCCTACGAGTTCAACCAAGCTGATTTCCAGGCCTCCGTCCAGTTTATCCAAAATCACCTCGATGATATGGACCCCAAAAAGGTGAAAGGGGTGTATAATTGTTGGGTGGATGAAAAAAATACTTTCGTGTAATATTCATACAGGATGCGCAGCCCCAGTACTCCTTATCTCACTAGACTTCCATCATTTACCCTCACACTCACTTTTACCCCACACACTGCCCTACCCTTTTACCCCCTCCATCCTACCTTTATTGCCATACCCTCCCCTCATAAGCTACCCTCACCACTTACGCCTACACACACCTAAGAACATACTGACAAGGAGAATGAAATGTGCTCGATTTTTTAATAATTATTTCCTCTTAGTTGTCACACTAGAAGACACTAAAATATTCCAGTAATTATTTTTTTATACTGGGCCTAAAGAAAATAAATTATGTAATATCAGTCACTAGGAATATGTTAATCAAACAGGTTGACCGAAAGCAAAATAAACCCCCGGGCCCTGATCAACTTTTTTCAAGGTTCTCAAGGAGTGCAAAATTGAACTTTGTGAACCATTAACTAACTTTTTTAATACATCTCCTCAAAAATTATTTTCATTATCGTTAAATTACCGCCCAGTAAGCCTGACCAGTGGCAAGAAAAAAGACTTTGGAGATTCCATGATGTTGCAGTGTCTGACAAGTTGTATATGAATGGTATACAATACCGACAAGATAAAAATTAGACGTGTACAACATGTGATTGCATATGATTGCCGAGTGCCATATTAAGGGTTTAAGTTGTTCCATATAGACAGATATAGCGGGAAAGAAGGTGGAGTTGCATTATATGGGCGAGAAAATATAAATTATTGCATAAAAACAGGTATAAAAATAGATGGATTAGTAACAGAATCCAAGTAGAATTTCTAGAAAGTCAAGAAAAACTAATTTTAGGTAAAATATACCGACCTCCTGGCTTAAAAAGCAATAGATGGAGACTTCTTTGGGACGAAATTGATAAAGCTTCTAGGCACGATAACGTAGTAATAGTGGGGAATTTTAATTTTAGTCAAATTGAGTGGACTTCTTTGACCGGTAATCTGGAATCAAGTGAATTTCTGGAAGTAATTTAGGACTGCTTTCTGAAACAGTGTAACAAAGCCTACCAGAGGTAATAATTTGCTCGACCTAGTCTTGCCAAATAAGGAAACACTCGTAAATAATCTGGAGATCACTGAAGAACTTGGCGCAAGTGATCACAAATCTATTACCTTTATTATCACCTGGGAATACGAGAATAAGGATAATATGGTAAAAGTCTCCGACTTTCGTTCTGCAGATTATAATGGACTTTGGGAACACCTGTGTAATCTTGATTGGGTAATCTAGCTAATGATTTTATGGACGATCATACGAAGGAATCTGAATAATCCCAGACGGATTAATAATTATTAATCCATCTATTATAATCAATTATATTAGACTGAATCACCTGTTAGGAGAGAAAACAGGAATTTATAGGCGCATCAAAAGAGGAAAGGTTAGCCTTATTGACCTTCATTTTAAAAGAGAAGTAAAAAAGGGAATTAGAAAGGCAAAACACAACTATGAAATAAAAGTTACTAGTGAATCAAAGACTAATCCAAAAGGGTTCTTTCAGATGTATAGGACAAAAGTCAGGGAAAAGATGAGACTGATAAGAACTGGGGATGGACAGCTGACGTTAATGAACAGGAAATGTCTTCTCTGTTTAATGGTTATTACTTGTCAGTCTTTACACCTGAAGACTTAAATGATATCCCAGAAAATGACAATTATTCAGTTTCTGAAGAAAACAAATTAAGTAATATTACTGTCACGAGGGAAATGGTTATCAAACAGGTTGACAAACTGTCTCCGGGCCCGATGAATTATTTTCAAGGGTACTTAATTAAGGAATGCAAGTTGGATCTTAGTTAGCCATTACCGAGCGTATTTAATGCGTCCATCCAAACTGGTGTTGTGCCAAAGATGTGGAAGATGGCTATTATAATTCGTATATTTAAATTAGGGGATAAGTCTTACCGTCTAATAAGGATGACGTCTATAGTAGGTAAATCATTAGAATCAATTATAGCTGATATTATTAGAAGTCACCTTGATGAGCATATTTTAATTAATGAATCTCAGCATGGATTCACAAGATGTCGTTCCTGCCTGACAAATCTACTGACGTTTTTCAGTAAAGCATTTGAGGCAGTAGTTAATGATAAAAAAATATGATGTTTATTTGGATTTCAATAAAGCTTTCGATAGAGTACCTCACGAAAGACTTAAGAAAAATGGCGTCTCGTGGTATAGGAGGTAAAGTTCTAGCATGGATAGAGGCATGGCTTACCAATAGAAAGCAGAGAGTTTCCATTAATGGGGGTCAAATCTAAATGGGGCCTGGTCACTAGTGGCATTTCACGAGGATCAGTTTTAGGCCCATTGTTGTTCATAATTTACATTAATGATCTTTATGAAGGAATTACATTTGACATGAGCAAATTTACTGATGATACAAAAATAGGCCGAATGATTGATTCTGAGGAGAATACCAATGAACTCCAGGAGGATTTGGACAAGTTAATGTCTTGGTCTGAAGAGTGGCAGCTGAAGTTCAATGTGGTCATTCCCAAGTCCTTGGGAATGAGAATAACCCTCGGTTATACTTCACGCTAGGTGAAGTATGACTTGATCACACATAGCGTGAAAAGGACCTGGGAGTCATGGTAAGTGTTACGATTTTGATATCGTAACTTAAATAAAATGTTCCTGGCTCCTAAAGGCTGCTCACACTGCTGTCTAGGGGTTATAAAATTACTCTGAAAACACAGCAAACCTTGGGCTAGCATGTCTTCATATATTAAACAATATTAATTATTATTATTAGGAAGGATAAAAACTCACCTATACAAATATATATAATAATAATAACTTATATACAACTTACAATCTACTACAAAAACCACCACACTTCAGTTCACATTAGTTCACTAGCACACTGCTACTAATGAGTTAAACTAAACAAATGAACATTTATGAACAGGGAGACTCAATGTCACCCCCCTTTCTGCAGGCTACATAGCCTACAGTGTAAACGCTAAATACTCTCCAAAACACAGGCCCCTGCATACTAGGGCCTTACAGGTAAACATGAGAGCAATAAACTAACATATGGTATAAACTTACAAAAAAACACCATCCCTACTAAACATATACCGTGATGTATTATGCCATCTTGTTGCAAGAGTGTGCTCCCCCGACTGACTCTCACCACACCTCATCTGCTCCTGTCTCCTGGCCACTCTAACTGGCCGGGAATAATACGCGCTCGGATTCAGTACAAACCCGGAAAATGATATATGGAGCGTTATTTCTTTTATAAATATTTTTTTACAGTACTCCGTAACAGTAAGCAAAAATCTAAAGCCAAGACAACAGTGCCTAAGTGTGGGCAATAAGACTAACCGATTACAAGGATATATTTCAAGAAGTATAAGTAACAGGAGTCCGGAAGTTATTTTACAGTTCTATACATCACTAATATGGCCTCACTTGGATTACGCTGCTCAGTTCTGGTCTCCATTGTACAGGATGGATGTAAATTCATTGAAGAATATACAGAGAACCACGACTTTAACTAGGGAGCTTTAAGTTCCTTGACTGGAAATTTAAGAGTCTAACGACTTCGTAGAGGTAGTTCAGGATTGTTTTTTTAAAGCAGTTTGTTACAGAACCTACAAGGGGAAATAACCTGCTTGACTTGATTCTGGCAAACAAAGAATCCCTTGTTAATAATTTAGAAATTACAGAGGAACTTAGCGCAAGCGACCACAATAGAATAGAATATATGATAGTAGAAATATGATAGTAGGGATAATTCAGTAACGGTCCCAGATTTTCGCTTAGCAGATTACAATGGACTTAGAGAACACCTATCGTCGGTGGACTGGGGTTAACGATGAAAGTTATCAATATAACGGTTTTTCTAAACACTGTACATGCTGCTCAAAGAACATTTATTCCGCATAAAGAAATAAGATCGAATAGGGCAGAAGAAAGGAATTATGGATGCATCAAAAGATGTGGGATTATCTTATGAATCAAAATATTCACATTAAAAATGAGGCTAAAAAGGGGCTAAGAAAAGCTGAATGAGACAATGAAAATAAAATTGCCTGGAATTCGAAAACTAACCCGAACGTTTTTTTTCCAGGTATATAGAATAAAAGTTAGAGAAAAGATAGGCTCCTTTAAAAATAACTGGGCATCATACTGACAAGGAGAAAGAAATGTGCTCGATTTTTAATAATTATTTTCCCTTGGTTTTCACACAGGACGACACTAACAATATCCCAGTAATTAATTTTTATAGTAGGAATGAAGTAATAGTATCATAGTCACTAGGGATGTGATTATTAAGCAGGTAGACCGATTGAAGCAAAATAAATCCCCCGGCCCTGGTGAACTTTTTTAAAGGGTTCTTAAGGATTGCAGAATGGAACTTTGTGAACCATTAACTAACATTTTTAATATATCTCTTCATCAGGTATAATGTTTAATATGTGGAAGATGGCCATCAAATTACCACCCAATATGCTTGACCTCAATCGTAGGCAAATTACAAGTTAGTTATGGCTGATATTATAAGAAGTCATCTTGACATGAATAATTTGATTATTGATACTCATGGATTCACAAGGGGTCGTTCCTGCCTAACTAATTTACCGACTTTCTTCAGTAAAGCTTTTGAGGCTGTTGATCGCGATAAAGAATTCGATATTATTTATTTGGACTGTTAATTAAAGAAAGTGGCAGCTTATGACATTGGGGAAAATTGCTGTTATGGATCGTTGCGTGACTCACCAACAGGAAGCAGAGAGTGTGCATAACTGGAGTAAAATCTGAGTTCGGATATGTAACAAGTGGCATTCCACAGGGATCAGTTTTAGTCCCATTGCTGTTGAGGGCATTAGTATATACTATAAACAACAGGAAATTATTAGTGATATGAGCAAATTCGCTGGTGGTCAATAAGTGACAGATGCAGTTCATGTAGATATATACAAAGTTCTGAAGCTCGAGAATGTCCATAACTAAATAATGTAGAACTTAGCCATATAGATTTAGAAAACGACTTGGGGGTTATGGTAAGAAGAAACCTGAAACCAAGACAGCAATGCTCAAGCGTACTTAATAAAGCAAACAGATTACTGGATTTATAGGAACATAATGTTGGAAATGGTATAAAATACCGACAAGTTGAGGATTAAGACACATGTGCAACAGTTAGGCATCTTTACTGATGAGACGTTTCGCCTACATAGTAGACTTCTTCAGTCAAATGTAATCAGTCCATCAACCTTGGAGAAAAAGTATTTGCGGTGGTCAGTCCCTCAGCCTGGAAAAGAGTTCATATCGTTCCATAATGGAAGATGTACCAAGTTACCGTTGTGCTGCTGTGTCTGACAGTATTGTTGAAACGGTACAAAATACCGACAAGTTCAAGATTAAGATTTTATATCATGTTCAACAATACTGTCAGACAGTGCAGCACAACGGTATCTTGGTACAGAGGACAACTGCCATTCTTCATAGCGTATCTACTAGTTATGAGTGAAAAGGGTTGAATTCCAGATGGACCTGCCTTCTTACTTCCACTAGTGGATCCCATCCCTTACAATGTCTTTGAGATCTCCCATCTCACCTTCGACGGTATTTAAGACTCCAATCTCATTCTTCAGCTTCATATCGTTCCAGACCATGGAGCTGAACTCTTCTCCGGGCTGTGGGAGTGATCACCTCAAATATTTTTTCTCCAAGGTTGATGGACAGATTACATCATCTTTATTTCATTTCTACTGCTCCCTTTGTATTTGACTGAAGAAGCCTACTGTGTAGGCGAAACTTTTCATCAGTGAAGATACCCAACTGTTGCACATGTGTCTTAATCTTCATCACTGACTACTCTATTTCCAAACCAATACTTTACTATATCCTTTCTAAATATAAATTAATCCAATGTGAACCCATTATTACGGGCTCTCTCTTGGAGGGATATCCTCAGGACCCTATTTATATCTCCTTTGTTGATGCCCATCTTCCTCTTATACACTTCAGTCATGTCTTACAGAGAATGTAATTTAAGAAAATTCAGTCTTTGTAAGGAAGATTTCTTATGCAATAGATTAATTTCGTTATTCTTTGCAGTGTTTCTCTTTATGTTCTTAAAGGAAAGTCTTATTTGGTTCTAATGATGTGTTGATGTTTGATTTCCTTTATGCAAATATGTGTTTATTTATTTATTTATTTATTTATTTATTTATTTATTTAGAAATTTTAGCATACATACAGAGGTAAAAAAAAATACAGGTAAGAGCAGCATGCCAAAGCCACTTATATGCATAGCATTACGGGCTGGCTTACAATTAACTTAAGATTAACTAAGCAATGATGAAATCAGTGATAAGACATTATTGTAAACAGATAACTATAAAATACAAATGAGTATTACAAAAACAGGTCATATGGTTGCATGCATTGCTGTTCATTCAGTAGAATGGAGTATTCTGTTAGGTAGTGTTTAAAAAAATACAAAGTTAGGTTTAACATTGTGTGATATAATTGTGAGTAACATTTAGGATATACAATTTATATGGTTCAGTTATTCAGTATTTATTTGGTTTTGAGTGAGTAAGTGAACTTTGAGGCGAGACTTGAATTTATAAACAGGTAGTGTTTCTTTTATTTTTAAACAGGTAATAAATTTCCCAGATTTTAGGGCCTTTTATGTGCATTGAGTTTTTGCATAGCGTGAGATGGACACGAGGAACATCAAAGAATGATCTGTGCCTTGTATTATGGTCATGTGTTCTGTTGAGGTTGGCAAGATGTTTGAGGGAGGGTTAATATCAGAGTTAAGTGTTCTATGTATGTAATAAGTGCAATAATAAGTATGGATGTTTTGTATGGTGAGTAGGTTGAATGTTTTGAATATTGGTGGAGTGTGCTGCCTGTAGTGAGAATTTGTTATCATTCTAACTGCAGCCTTTTGTTGGGTAATTAGTGGTCTGAGATGGTTAGTTGTTGTTGAGCCCCATGCACAAATTCCATAGGTAAGATAGGGGTAAATAAGAGAGTGATAGAGGGCCAGGAGGGCTGACTGTGGAACTTAGTACCGTATCTTCGATAGTATGCCTACAGTCTTGGAAATTTTCTTAGAAATTTGTTGTATATGTGTATGAAATTTGAGTCTATTATCGAGGTGGATTCCTAAGAATTTTCCCTCTGTTAGCTTTGTGATAGGTGATCCGTTTATCGTTATGTTAAGAGGTACATCTGTAGCTCTGCTACCAAACTGAATGAAGTAGGTTTTGTCAATGTTTAGTGTAAGTTTGTTAGTACTCATCCAGGTAGATATTTTCTGTAATTCGGTGTTTACAGTATTGGCTAGCGTGACTGGGCTCGGGTGAGAGAAGACGTATGTAGTGTCATCTGCAAAAAGTGTGGGTTTGAGCAATTGCGAAGCATTTGGTAGGTCATTTATGTATAGGAGAAAGAGAAGAGGGCCAAGGACACTTCCCTGGGGACACCAACTGTAATTGGTTGTGCGGAAGAGCTTGCCCCATTTGCGTACACATATTGGCTTCTGTTGCTGAGGTAAGACTTGAGGTAGTTGAGGGAGTGCCCTCTAATACCTTTAGTGTGACAATTTTACGTGGAGCAAGTCATGGTCAACTGTATCAAAAGCTTTACGTAAGTCAATGAAGATCCCCAGAGGGACTTCTTTTTTCTCTATTGCAGTGTATATATGTTCTAGCATGTGTATAATAGCATCATTAGTATTTTTATTAGGCCTGAATCCAAATTGGCAGGGGTTGAGAATGTTGAATGTTGAGAATGTCTGTCTTCTTCAAGGAATATGATATATACACCAAGAGGTATACAGTATATCTCTCAGTGTGTGTACGCAAACGTACATACACAGAGATTTACTCCTAATTTTATGAGTTCAAGTTTTCTTCACTAATTATGAACAGGTAACATGCAATCTTAATGACCTATTGAGTATCCCTTAGGCTTTAGGTCCAACTAACAAAGCAACCTACAGGGCGTGTCATGGGTGACCATCTGCTACATGCTGGGTGAGATCCAATACGGAGGGAGAGTGACGGAAGACTTTGACAAGAGGCTTCTGTTGACCTTCCTTCACGTCTGGCTCAATGAAAGACTTCTTACCTCTGACTTTAGGTAGGATATACACACATACTTATGATAACTTTCGCATGTGACATATTGAGAGACATTTTACAATTGACTTTGGGTAATTTATGCACGCAGAGATAATTAATTCAGCATTTACTGCTATTCTTGTTAATGGGATAAAGGACTTTGACTATATTTACGGAGTTCAAAAGTCTTGCAACTTTGTAGATATGAAGACACAAGTTTACAATAGTCAAGACGATCAGAGGTAATGACTAAGGCATGAAGAAAAAAACTTTCACAGGAGTGTGCTACAACTATGAATATTCATAGAAAAAAATAAGCCAGAGGAATGTAAGAAAGAACTTTTTTCTTTATGAGGATGGTTAACTTATGGCACTGGTGGCTAAACCTCTCGCTTCACACGGCGCGTGTCCAGGTTCGATTCCCGGCAAGGGTAGAAACATTGTGCGTGTTTCTTTACACTGGTTGTCTATGTTCTCCATCAATAAAATGGGCACCTGGGAGTTAGTGGACTGGTGTGGGTCGCATCCTGGGACAAAACTAACCTAATTTTCCCGAAATGCTCTGCATAACAAGCGGCTTTCTAGATGTCACTGATGTCAGCTATGGTCTGTATACCTTGTACATGTACTTGTAGTAAATAAAGGTATTATATTATTATATTATATTAAGTTGAAGTTTAAGACACATGTGCAAAAGTTGGGTATCATTATTAATGAAACGTTTCGGCTACACAGTAAGCTTCATCAGTCAAATATAGAGGGAGCAGTAGTAATGAAATAAAGACGTAATCAGTCCATCAACCTTGGAGAATAAATATTTCAGGTGATCAGTCCCTCAGTCTCGAGAAGAGTTCCATGGTCTGGAACGATATGAGGCTGAAGCATGAGAATGGAGTCTTAAATACTGTCGAAGATGAGGTGGAAAATCTGGAAGACGTTTTAAGGGATGGGATCCACTAGTACAAATAAGAAGACAGATCCATCTGGAATCCAACCCTTTCCACTCATAACTAGTAGATACGCGATGAGGACTGGAAGATGTCGTCTGCATCAAGATGCTGCAGTGTCTCACAGTATTATTGAAAATGGCATAAAATCCTGACAACGTGAAGATTAAAACATATGTGCTACAACTGGGTATCTTTACTGACAAAACGTTTAGCCTACACAGTAGGCTTCTTCACTCCAATCCAAACAAGCACTACAAATGAACTAATTATAATGTAATCAGTCCATCAACCATTATCTTTATTTCATTTCTACTGCTACCTTTGTATTTGACTAAAGAAGCCTACTGTGTAGGTGAAATCTTTCATCAGTAAATATACCCAACTGTTGAACATGTGTCTTAGTCTTCAACTTATGGCATACACTGGAGCAATATGAAGCCAGAATAAGCTCATTAATGTTATTTAGATGTCAATACATATGACTAATGTCACTTACGAAGCAAGGTTCAGGAACTGCAGCATGATTTCCCCATAATACACAGATGAGTACGTTTAGAAAAACACGTATGCACACACTAGAATATATTTAACAGAAAACGTTTCGGTCCTGGGACCTTGATCAATTCAGGGTCCCAGGATCGAAACGTTTTCCTAGTGTTTCCATACGTGTTTTTCTAAACCAACTTGTCGGTATTTATTACCAAGGTTTATACCACAGATGAGTACATATATGAAGAAATACAGTTGAGTACATTTCCCTTTCTTATAATATTTTTATTTCTACAAGTACATGTACAAGGTATACAAGTGCATGTACAAGGTATACAAGTGCATGTACAAGGTATACAAGTGCATGTACAAGGTATACAAGTGCATGTACAAGGTATACAAGTGCATGTACAAGGTATACAAGTACATGTACAAGGTATACAAGTACATGTACAAGGTATACAAGTACATGTACAAGGTATACAAGTACATGTACAAGGTATACAAGTGCATGTACAAGGTATACAAGTGCATGTACAAGGTATACAAGTGCATATACAAGGTATACAAGTGCATGTACAAGGTATACAAGTGCATGTACAAGGTATACAAGTGCATGTACAAGGTATACAAGTGCATGTACAAGGTATACAAGTACATGTACAAGGTATACAAGTGCATGTACAAGGTATACAAGTGCATGTACAAGGTATACAAGTACATGTACAAGGTATACAAGTGCATGTACAAGGTATACAAGTGTATGTACAAGGTATACAAGTGCATGTACAAGGTATACAAGTGCATGTACAAGGTATACAGGCCTAATTGACATCAATGACATACTACTATCTAAAAAGCCCCTTGTTATGCAAAGCATTTCGGACAAATTAGGTCAGTTTTGTCCCAGGATTCGACCCACACCAGTCGAATAACACAAAGGTACCCATTTTACTGGTAAGTGAACATGGACAGCAGGTGTAAGGAAACACGCCCATTGTTTTCACCCTCAAATAACAAAAAAAGACACAATACCGTGACTGGAACGATACACAAATAACCCGTACATAGAAGAGAGGAGCTTATGACGACGTTTCGGTCCGACTTGAACCATTTACAAAGTCACACAAACGAGAAGTAGAGCAAGACGGGTATATATAGGCAGGAAGAGGCAGTGGTAGAAGTAGTAGTAGTAGAGTAGTAGTAGTAGTAGTAGTAGTAGTAGTAGTAGTGGTAGTAGTAGTGGCGGAGATGGAAGGAAGTGGTAATGGGGAAGTAAGGAGGAGCCAGTAAATACAAAGAAAGGGGAGCACTGCAAGGGAGCTAGGTGCCCACAGAGGGAGAGCAAGAACACAGAGGTGGGGGGGAGGGGAAAATGAAATAAACAATGAAGGAACAGAAACACAAGACAGAAGAAAGAAAGACAACCAAGAAGAGAAAAAAGGAAAAAGGAAAGGGGAAGAGGGAGAAGAAGAAGAAAAAAGGAGGAATCAGGTTAAGTCACGGGTGTTCTGAAGTTTGGAGCATTTTACAATGTAGTGGGAGAGGAAGGCATCTACAGCGACGAAGCCAGGACTAAGATTCATACAAGGAAAGTTGTGTATTATGGAGGATTCAACCAGACGGCGACTGTTAAAGTTGGAAGTAGGGAAGACAGTTTTAGCAGAAGTCCAGTCAATAGGATGGCTGTGATTTCTGACAGTTTTAGCAGAAGTCCAGTCAATAGGATGGCTGTGATTTCTGACGTGACAGAAAAGAGCATTGTTAGTCGGCAAGTTTCTCCAAAGTATTTTCACCCTTGACAGGAATCGAAGCCTGACCCTCAGCGTGTAAAGCGAGAACTTTGCCTGCTTTGCATCCTTTGAATGTTGTGCCAACACTGTTGTGTTAGTGAGAGGAATTTCTTTGAGTGTTGCAGCAAGGAAGAGGTCGGAGGCATTAAGAAATATGTGCTGAGAAGGGTTGTTGAGATGGTTTGGTCATTTAGAAAAAAGGGAGAGAGATAAGATTTATACACTTTTGTGTATAAATCTAGAATGGATTGAATGAGATGCAAGGAACATCTCTGGAAGGATTATAATAAAGGGTGTCAAGGAGGTTTCAGAGTAGGGGGAGGTTTAAGCATCAAGTAGGAGTGTAAAATATTGGAGTTAGTGGAAACTAGGAAGTATTGGGATTTGGTAGGGTTTTAGGGGAATCTGTTAGACGGATTTAAATTCGTGACTTGAGAAGCATATTCTTTGTACACTGAAGGATGGATAGGGACATTTCTATTCAAAAGGTTATTTGAATTTCGATTTTTCGCAATTTTGGTAAGACAGCTTTTGAAGAGATGCTGGTGAATGCATTTACCAGTCTGTGGAAAACAACAATCGTTGTGGTAAAAAAAAAATGAACTTAGACTACTGTACTTTCTCTTTCGTTTATATTAATTAACCTATTTCTCTCTTTTGATACTAAACAGAATCCACTTATGATATTAGCCTACCTTCAGTTACTGTCCTTTTTATATTTCTGTACATTATATGATCCGCAGGTTCTACAGAGGCTACGGGTTACCAATGTGCAAGAGCCAAGCTGAGTATCTTGAGTTTGTCAACCTACTACCGGCAACAGACTCACCAGAGGTGTTTGGTCTTCACCCCAACGCTGACATCACGTGAGTGTTGCTGCCATCTTGGGATGTTGGGAGAACAATTGTTTAGAGACACTGGACGTAAGTGAAATACATTACTTGAGCTTTTCTACGTAAAAAAAACTTGTTTTAACTGGTATACTTGAAAATTGTGAATTACATAGAGACAATGCAATTATGTATTAAAATGTCCTTCTCAAAATATATTGTTCCTCTCATCATTCAGTATACATTGCATATTATTTAATATCTGTGGAAAATACTGTATATTTTCCGAAAATACAGTGTATTTTGTATGAAAAATTGATGGAATAATTGTAGGTAATACAAATTAATTTGTAAATAAATAAAGAACCAGCGATGTGGTGAGCGTCGCTGAGGAAGGGGAGTCGTCATTTTTTTTTTGAACTGGGCAAGAGAAACGTAAGGAAGAATCAGAAGAATTTTCGTCGCTCTAGAGGTTAAATTGTGTTTAAAACCTCTCAGATAGGGCCGAAATTGTTGGATTTGCAGTCCTGCATAACGTGAGCATTAGGCGACTGGACAGGACTCTGTAATTAGATGGAAACAGGATAAAATTACTCCAACTGAGTGATGTCTATTTATGTTGAAATTCTGGCCAGAATTTTCTTCATATTTTAGGCAGGGGTTTGTGTATGACTCACCAAGTAATCTCCAGACAAATTGATGAGTGTTATTATTATAAATTCTCCTTCAATGTATGTGTAGCCATTTATTAAATTTAACATACAGTCCACATATTTATATTAATGTTGTACCAGAATTCCTGGTGATGTATATTTCATTTGAAATTAATATAGGTCCAGAGTGATTTGTGGAGATATGAGTGGAGTAGGTATTGAAGGAGGACATTTTTTTGCGACCTAGGATGTCCTAAAATTCCTACATGTCTCTGTAACCTTGATAAAGAACAATTATCTTTGTTACTGTTAAAAAATTACTGGTATGTATCTAATGAGATTCATTCAGGTAATTTTAATTCATAATTCAAAATTCAGATTTAACTATTTATAATATGTCATAGTGTTTGCTTACGTGTCTTTCTAAACCAGCTATTTATAGTATGTAAAGTAAAAGGACACAAGTGCAACTAATGTGACATTTATTGTGGCAACGTTTCGCTCTCCAGGAGCTTTATCAAGCCATTACAAACAATACATGGACACAGAGGGTATATAAAGGCTCAGAGTGAGGTGAATACTAGTGAGGTAAGATTCCGATGTTCACTAGTGTAGTAGTAGTAGTAGTAGTGGTAGTGACAAAAGCAATTAATTCGTACATGAGTAAAAGGATACAAAAGCTATTATTTGGGTAACATAAAAATAGGTTGGACAAATATAAACTGGAATGAGGCAGGTTGTTTTCAGTGTTCACTCTCTGTGCTTTGTGTAGTATAACAGGAGAGACTATTTTGATGGCAGGGTTTACAGTTTTCAGGAGGATTCTTGCTAAGACTTCGGAGATGGTGAAGCTGCCGTTGTTTTGTTTAATTGTATTCGAAACAGCGATCAGTGCTGATTCAAGGGCATTTGCCGTGTGCGGAAATTAGTTTTTTTTTATCACTAATTGGGCGTCCTCTGAATTTCCATAAATGATTGGTGGAATTTTCGGTGTTGTACACAGGCCGTTGTTTATGTTGTCGTTCCTACATGGTATATGTGTTCATTGAGGGGGGTGTCGAGGTTTCTTGCTGTTTCACCTACGTAGATCTTTTCACAGCCTCCACAGGGTATAGTGTAAACTCCTGCATTGACTGGTTGGGTGGTGCTTGGGTTTTGTCCTGGTTAGATCCTTTATTGAAGTGGTAGAAGCGATGGCGACTCTGGGTGTTAGCTTGTGAAGTACTTTTGAGACGTTTATGCAACCTGGCTGTTGGGAAGAATTATAACTTTTTTTGGGAGCGGTGTTGATGCGTGGAGAATTGAATGATCTGAAGAGCTCTTTTTTTGCAGTCTTTGATGAAAAAAGAAGGAAATTGTAACTCAGTGAATGTTTGGTGAATGAAAGTACATTCCTCGTCAAGAAACCAGGACTACAAATTCGGTATGCCTTGGGAAAAACCGATGATAAATGCCCCCTTTTGGTCTTGGTATCTTGACTGGAATAGAAGTGTGTGAGATCATTTTTATTGGTGGGTTTCCGTAAACTAAAAATCTTAGGTTGTTGTCTACTTTGTGAATGAGGACGTCGAGGAAAGGAAAGCTTGTCATTGGACTCTTCTTCTAGTGTAAACTGAATCGCTGGTTCAACTGCGTTGAGCCTTGCCTGAAGATCCCGTACACAAAACGTTTTGGAGTTATTACGAGGACATCGTCCACGTACGTAAACCAAGTGACGCTTAAAGGGGATGATGTTGGCGAAGTGTTCGGACTCTAGGTGTTCCATGTATAAGTTGGCTAGGACGGCATTTAAATTGGGGACCCCATTCCCATGCCGTAGGTTTGTTTGTAGAGCTTGTTATTAAAGGGAAAAACAGTTAAAGTTAACACAGATTTCAATCAAGTCAACAAAATCTCCGGGAGGTAAAGGAAGATTAAGGTCCTGGTTGACTTTACGTCGTAAAACCCTCGATGGTTTTTTTGGTAGGTACTTTTGTGAAGGGGGAAGTAAACATCCAAACTGCTTAGTTTCTTGTTACGGATGGGAGAGGTTACGGATGCGGTTGAGAAGGTCGCCTGAGTGTTTGAGATGAGCGGGGCTGATGGTCCCCAAAGGCAGGAAAGATGTTTGGCAAGAACTCCGGCTGTTTGTGTGGAGCACTGCCTTTTCCCCTGACGTGATTGGTCTGAGAGGAATATTGTGTTTATGGGTCTTGGGGTAAACCATACATGTGTGCTGGTTTAGGGTTGCTTGGTAACAAGTACAGAAGTTTCTTCCCTTCTCTAGTGCGTTTGAGTATTTGTCTGTTTTTGTATAGAAAGTCTTTGGTGAGCGTCTCCCACTGTTGAGTGCTGATAGGTTCGTATGTAGATTGATCATTCAAAAGGTCCATCATTTTAGTGTTTGTAGTCACGGGTGTTGAGTATGACGACTCCACCTCCTTTGTCGGCGGTGGTGACGATTAATGTTGGGGTCGTTGGCGAGGTCCTTAAGGGCATGATGTATCTTCTAGGAAGATTAGAAGAAGAAGGTTCACAAAAAAGCTGCAGTGAGAAGGCCCTGTATATAACCCTTCTGGAAGTTGTTTGTCACTGTGTCTATGGTTCCTGGTAACAAGATTGAGTTGATAGTTAGGTTTGCGTATGTTGGTGGTAAATTTGAGTCCCAGACTCAGTGCTTGTTTCTCGTAGTCGGTTAAGGTGCGTGACGATAAGTTGTTTATCAGGGATTCGCGTCCCATTTCCTTCCACCGACTGTTAGTGCAGAGGTACTGAAGTTTGCGATTGAGTTTGATCTTCTTTGGAGGTTAGCTGTGGTTTACCTCTCCATCCGTAACAAAGAAACTAAGCAGTTTGGATGTGACTTCCCTCTTCACAAAAGTACCTACCAAAAAAGCCATCGAGGTTCTACGACGTAAAGTCAACCAGGACCTTAATCTTCCTTTACCTCCCGGAGATTTTGTTGACTTGATTGAACTCTGTGTTAACTTCAACTGTTTTTCCTTCAATAACAAGCTCTACAAACAAACCTACGGCATGGGAATGGGGTCCCCAATAAGTGCCGTCCTAGCCAACTTATACATGGAACACCTAGAGTCCGAACACTTCCCCCAACATCATCCCTTCAAGCGTCACTTGGTTACGTTACGTGGACGATGTCCTCGTAATAACCCAAAACGTTTTGATGACGGGATCTTTTAGGCAAGGCTCAACGCAGTTGAACCACGATTCAGTTTACACAAAGAAGAGTCCAATGACAAGCTACCTTTCCTCGACGTCCTCATTCACAAAGTAGACAACAACCTAAGATTTCAAGTTTATCGGAAACCCACCAATAAAAATGATCTCACACACTTCTAATTTCCCGACAAGATACCAAACCAAAAGAGGGATCATCATCGGTTTTTCCTAAGAGCATACCGAATTTGTAGTCCTGAGTTTCTTGACGAGGAATGTACTTACATTCACCAAACATTCACTGAGTTACAATTTCCCTTTTTTTTTCAACAAAGACTGCAAGAAAAAGCTCTTCAGATCATCAAATTTTCCACGCATCAACACCGCTCCCAACAAAGTTATAATTCTTCCCCAAAAGCCAGGTTGCACTAAACGTCTCAAAAGTACTTTCACAAGCTAACACCAGAGTCGCCATCGCTTCTACCACTTCAATAAAGGATCTAACCAGGACAAAACCCAAGCACCACGAACCAGTCAATGCAGGAGTTTAACACTATACCCTGTGGAGGCTGGACAAGATCTTCGTAGGTGAAACAGCAAGAAACCTCGACACCCGCCTCAATGAACACATATACGCATGTAGGAACGACAACATAAAAAACGCCCGTGTACAACACCGGGAAAATTCCCCCAATCATCTTATGAAATTCAGAGACGCCCAATTATGATAAAAGAAACTAATTTCCGCACCCAAATGCCTTGAATCAGCACTGATCGCTGTTTCGAATACAATTAAACAAAACAACGGCAGCTTCACCATCTCCGAAGTCTTAGCAAGAATCCTCCTGAAAAAATGTAAACCCTGCCATCACATAGTCTCTCCTGTTATACTACCAAAGCACAGAGAGTGAACACTGAAACAACCTGCCTCATTCCAGTTTTATATTTGTCCAACCTATTTTTATGTTACCCAAATAATAGCTTTTGTATCCTTTTACTCATGTACGAATTAATTGCTTTTGTCCCCTACCACTACTACTACTACTACTACCACTAGTGAACATCGGATGGTACCTCACTAGAAATTCACCTCACCGGGAGCCTTTATATCCCCTCTGTGTCCATGTATTGTTTGTAAAGGCTTGATAAAGCTCCTGGAGAGCGAAACGTTGCCACAATAAATGTCACATTAGTTGCATTTGTGTCCTTTTACTTTACATATTGTCGGAATTCTACCAACTTTATTACTATTTATAGTATATTTTTCAGACCATTATTCATTATTCTTATCAAAAAAAGGGCTTCACCACTAGTAACAGAAATTGTTTTTTGTATTAGATATTATCGTATTGGCCATTTCTAATTCATAAACAAAGGAGGTTTTGGGAAAGAATCTCAACACAGATGTAAGATAAGATAAGATTTCGTTGGGTTTTTTTAACCCCGGAGGGTTACCCAAACCCAGGATAACCCAAGAAAGTCAGTGCGTCATCGAGGACTGTCTAACTTATTTCCATTGGGGGTCCTTAATCTTGTCCCCCAGGATGCGACCCACACCAGTCGACTAACCCCCAGGTACCTATTTGCTGCTAGGTGAACAGGACAACAGGTGTAAGGAAACGTGTCGAAAACTTTTCCCCAACCCGCCGGGAATCAAAAACCCGGGCCCCCTCCGTGTGTGAAGCAGGAGCTTTAGCCACCATAAATCGTTCAAAAAACCCGACAAGTTATAAATTAAACACATGTGCAACACTTGGGTATCGGAAACGTTTCGGCCACACAGTGGCTTTATCGGGTCCATACTGATGAAGGCACTGTGTGGCGAAACGTTTCCCCTTTTAAAGATGCCCAAGTGTTGCACATGTGTTTAATTTATCAAAAAGCTTAGGGTAAACAAATGACAGGTGCCAGATGACCAGTCAGTTTGTTTAAAACAATGAGGTAACATGCGAAAGTCAGGAAAAAAAATCAGAACAAGAGAAACAATGCCAGTGGTGACACTACTCAAATTATTTGTGTTTTCTCACTTAAAAGTACTGTCTGATGTTGATGCCTTTCGTTCAAGGCACAAGAGTGCTGGAAATATAGTGAGAGCGTTTACTGCCCACACAGAGCCTTGAACCTGCTGGGTATGTGCTCTCCCGGATGCAACGAAGCAAGTGATAACTGACAATATATACATGGAAGATACCTGAGGACCTAATCTCAAACCTACTCACCACTATAGCAACCTAATGGGGTGAGAGATATTTTAGTGAAAATCAGGAAGACATTAACACAGTACAGAACAGTATGTCAACAGCCGTGGTCCTCGACTATTCAACTTGCAAACCAGCTGATATCACAAATATTACCGAAACAATGTAGAAGTTTTCAAGAGGAAAAATTTGGGTCATTACCACTTTCTATGATAGATATGTGGGCCAGCAGGCCACCAACAGCAACACCCTGGTTGATCAAAACTCTCGAAGCCCATTCCAGAAGCCAGGCAGCAAAGCTTGACTCCTAGGATGGGCTTCCAAAGTTGGAACCTCTCGAAACCGGCCACAGGTATATATGTTCCAGGTATAATCCTTTTAGTAATTACTTATTCGTAGCTAAACTCATGATGCCTTGTCTTCAGTATTTAATGTCTCGTAAACAAATAAAGATTACGATTGACATATTTCATGCAGGTATCAAATTAACACAGCCAAGAGCATTCTGGACACCATCTTGAGCATGCAACCTAAAGAAAGTGGACAGAGAGGCGGAGAGACGAGGGAGGCTGTGGTCTCCCGTCTGGCTTACGATATGCTCAACAAGCTGCCACCAGACTACATACAATATGAGGTAAGATCCACACAGTCTTAATGTTGCACCTGGGCAAGTTAGGAGACCAAAGGGAAGTAGATGGCAAGATATTGATCTATGTCAGTTTTTTTTTATATATATAAATAAAAAATACTAAAACTGTGTGGGTCATGGAGAAAAGTTTTATAAAATACGGACTAGATGAGAAAAATAGATGCAAATACAGTGGAATGCATCCTCTCATGAATATGCTTCGCCCACACAGTGATTTTAATCAAATCACAGTGTGGCTCATTCAGGGCAGAGTCGTGGAAAATTGATTCACTGCCTAACTGTGCCGAACTAGCTGTAAACATGACGTGTAAGAGTGAAATGGAAATTTGATGGAGGCAGATTTATATTTGGTCTTTGATTTCTTCTGTAATAATTACCAAATGGCAAAGAAGGAAATCTTTCTCTTCAATATTAATAATAATATGTAACGGTTTAATCAGCACTGATATATTACAGAATCTCTTTCCCAGATAATGAACTCTGTTTTCCTTACTTTCTTCATTTTCCTATTTCTTCTTTGATCCTTTTTGTTCGTTTTTTGTTGCCTTTCTTTCCATCTTCCTTCACTTCTTAACTTCTTCAACCTGCATTGGATTTCTCCTATTGTTGATTCTAGGTTTACTATTTAACTTTCTTAATCATTGTCCTGCTTCTCAAGATAACTCTTCCTCATGTTAGTTTCCTCCTCCTCTTTTTCCAAAACTACCACCTCTTCCTCTTCCTCCTCTTCTTCCCCCTCTTCTTCCTCTTCCTCTTCTTCCTCCTCTTCCTCCTCATCCTCCTCCTCTTCCTCCTCTTCTTCCCCCTCTTCTTCCTCATGTTCTTCTTCCTTTTGTTCCTCTTCCTCCTCATCCTCCCTTTCCTCTTCCTCCTCCTCCCCCTTTTCCTCCTTCTCCCTTTCCTCCTCTTCCTAGTGTATTATCAGTCAGCTCAGAGCAGCTCCCGTTCCTCCGAGCTGACTGATATTACACTAGTGTGTATACTCTTTCCCAGATACGAGAGGCCTTGCAGAGGATGGGTGCCATCTTGCCTATGAACATCTTCCTCAGACAAGAACTTGATCGCATGCTTAAGGTAAGTGAGTAATAACTTGAAGAGTTTCAGTCACAGCACGATCTGAGAAAGGTATCCCCGTACTGCATGATCCCAGTCTTGATGCTCGGTCGCTGCACGATCTGAGAAAGGTATCCCAGTACTGCATGATCCCAGCCTTGATGCTCGGTCGCTGCATGAACTGAGAAAGATATCCCCGTACTGCATATCAGCCTTGATGATCGGTCGCTGCACGATCTGAGAAAGGTATCCCCGTACTGCATGATCCCAGCCTTATGCTGGGATGATGCTTCTTAAAACCTAGTGATTCTTGAAACCTAGTGATTCTTGAAACCTAGTGATTCTTAAAACCTAGTGATTCTTGAAACCTAGTGATTCTTGAAACCTAGTGATTCTTGAAACCTAGTGATTCTTAAAACCTAGTGATCTTAAAACCTAGTGATTCTTGAAACCTAGTGATTCTTGAAACCTAGTGATTCTTGAAACCTAGTGATTCTTGAAACCTAGTAATTCTTGAAACCTAGTGATTCTTGAAACTTAGCGCCCTTATCAAACACAAACAATAAATATAAATCAGGAACGTACACGGTAAGCTGTCCAATATACAAGTACAGTTAGAAATAGAAATACATTTAAGGAGGTTATTAATAGAGTATTCAAAAGGTTTCTACTAATCAACCATTCAAATCATTATGAAGCTCTGTATAGTCTGCAGTCAATCAAACAAACGGGCTTCCACATGGATAAATTGTCATTTTTGTGGAAATTGGTGTCACGCCCCTTGTGCAGATATCCAAGAACTAGCTACAAGCAGTATTAAAACAGGGAAGTGTTTTTGGGTATGCCCAAATGAGGAAAATCTGTGGACTAAAATCACAAGGGTATTAAAAGGGGATAACATCAAAGCTGCTTTCATAGACAACCTGGAAGCTTTCTACAACAGATGGGAACATAAAAAGTCTGGGCTGAATGGTACTGCCCTTGATACTGGCCATGTAGTCAGAAACTGTAAGGCTGGAGGTGATGTCCTGGTAGTCAGTAAATGTGGGGCTTATAGTGCTGTCCTGGGAGATAGTAATGGTGAAGCTGGAGGTGCTGTCCTGGGAGACAGTAATGGTGAAGCTGGAGGTGCTGTCCTGGGAGACAGTAATGGTGAAGCTGGAGGTGCTGTCCTGGGAGACAGTAATGGTGAAGCTGGAGGTGCTGTCCTGGGAGACAGTAATGGTGAAGCTGGAGGTGCTGTCCTGGGAGACAGTAAATGGTGAAGCTGGAGGTGCTGTCCTGGGAGACAATAATGGTGAAGCTGGAGATTTTGTCCAGGTAGTCGGGAATTATACGCAGGAAGGAATACATATAAATGACCTCATATGGACAGGAGCCGTAGTGGGGAAACAAGTGTAGTCAAAGATAAGATAAAACCAATATTGCAAACTAGAAATACCACAGGAAATAGCAAACAAGAGGACTCCACTAGCAATAGTGAGGATATATTACCAAAAACAACTGGTGGGAGCTCCATTGTTGGTGCTAGGGAGGACAGGAATAAGACAGGGAAACATGCACCAACAGGAATACAGTCACAGAAACCCAAGGCAAACGGAAACCAAGCCTGTGCACATACTATGCACTTAGCATCTGCAGACATGGGAAATCTGGAAAAACAGACGGGACGTGCAGCTATGACCACCCTAGAAAATGCCATGCCCATATGACAACAGGAAAATGCAAACTCCTTTCCTGTAAGCTTTTCACCCTGAAACGTGTACCTCTTCAGTACAGGAAAGACTGTGCTATAACTTAAATTGCCAGGCACACCATCTAAAGGGTACAAAAAGATACAAAACATCCAGGCCATGGGAAAACCTGGGTAACCACAGCCACTCAAGAGGGAGAGGTTTTTAGTGCCAGGAAGGAAAAAAAACTGGCAGGAAATGGCAGAAATCGTACACCAAATCCAGTCATTCCTGGAGTGGAACCACAGTCGATGGCCTCCACTCCAAACCAACAGATACGGATACTAATGCCGGAAAAAAAATCCTCCCCCAGTACCAACAATACCACCAGTCCGATGACATTCTTCTTTGCAAATATACAGGGTCTAAAGCCAGCAACAAACAACAAAATACCTTTCATCCGTGGACTGCTTGCAGAGGCAAAGGCAATGTTCGCGGCTTTTTACTGAGACCCACATAAAGGATCACTTGGACAACGAAATATGGATCCCAGTTACAACCTATACAGATGTGACAGAGTGAACAGGCAAAGGGGGAGGGAGGGTTGGCCTGTACATTGCAGAGTCACTTGTTTCCACAGAACTGCTAAATGCCTCAAATGATGTAGTGGAAGTTTTAGCAGTAAAGGTCGAGAACCAAAACCTAGTCATTGTGGTAGTCTACAAGCCTCCGGATGCAACATCCCAGCAATTCCAGGAACAGCTGCTAAAAATTGACCACTGTCTGGAAAATCTTCCAGCTCCTGCACCCAACATCTTGCTCCTGGGGGATTTCAACTTAAGGCACCTAAAATGGAGGAATATAGCAAATAATATTGTTGCAGTAATAACACCAGGAGGCAGCTCTGATGAAAACTCACACTCACACGAGCTTTTAAATCTCTCCACAAAATTCAATTTAAACCAGCAAATAATAGAGCCTACTAGACTGGAGAATACACTAGACCTCATATTCACTAACAATGATGATCTGATAAGAAATGTCACCATATCAAAAACAATATACTCAGATCACAACATAATTGAGATTCAGACATGTATGCGTGGAGCCCCAGACCGACATTATGAGACTAGTCACGAGGGAGCATTCACCAAATTCAACTTCAATAACAAAAACATAAAGTGGGACCAAGTAAACCAAGTCCTAACCGATATAAGCTGGGAAGATATACTAAGCAACACAGACCCCAACTTATGCCTAGAACAGATTAACTTGGTGGCACTCGATGTATGCACAAGGCTTATTCCTCTAAGAAATAGGAGGAGTAGATGTAAAATAGAAAGAGACAGGCGCTCCCTTTACAGGCGACGGAAAAGAATAACAGAGCGGCTAAAAGAGGTCAATATATCTGAAATGCGTAGGGAGACACTGGTCAGAGAAAAAGCAAGCATCGAACTTAAGCTAAATGAATCTTATAGGAGTCAGGAATCGCGGAAGAACTGAAAGCCATAAATGAAATCGAAAGAAACCCAAAGTACTTCTTCTCCGATGCCAAATCAAAGTCGAGAACAACGTCCAGTATTGGGCCCCTACTTAAACAAGATGGGTTCCTACACAGATGACAGCAAGGAAATGAGTGAGCTACTCAAGTCCCAATATGACTCAGTTTTTAGCAAGCCGCTAACCAGACTGAGAGTCGAAGATCAAAATGAATTTTTTATGAGAGAGCCACAAAATTTGGTTAACACAAGCCTATCCTATGTTATCCTGACGCCAAATGACTTCGAACAGGCGATAAAAAGACATGCCATGCACTCTGCCCCAGGGCCAGACTCATGGAACTCCGTGTTCATCAAGAACTGCAAGAAGCCCCTATCACGAGCCTTTTCCATCCTATGGAGAGGGAGCAAGGACACGGGGGTCGTCCCACAGTTACTAAAAACAACAGACATAGCCCCACTCCACAAAGGGGGCAGTAAAGCAACAGCAAAGAACTACAGACCGATAGCACTAACATCCCATATCATAAAATCTTTGAAAGGGTCCTAAGAAGCAAGATCACCACCCATCTAGAAACCCATCAGTTACACAACCGAGGGCAACATGGGTTTAGAACAGGTCGCTCCTGTCTGTCTCAACTATTGGATCACTACGACAAGGTCCTAAATGCACTAGAAGATAAAAAGAATGCAGATGTAATATATACATACTTTGCAAGTGTGACCATGGCGTAATAGCGCACAAAATGCGTGCTAAAGGAATAACAGGAAAAGTCGGTCGATGGATCTATAATTTCCTCACTAACAGAACACAGAGAGTAGTCGTCAACAGAGTAAAGTCCGAGGCAGCTACGGTGAAAAGCTCTGTTCCACAAGGCACAGTACTCGCTCCCATCTTGTTCCTCATCCTCATATCCGACATAGACAAGGATGTCAGCCACAGCACCGTGTCTTCCTTTGCAGATGACACCCGAATCTGCATGACAGTGCAGACACTGCAAGGCTCCAGGCGGACATCAACCGAATCTTTCAGTGGGCTGCAGAAAACAATATGAAGTTCAACGATGAGAAATTCCAATTACTCAGATATGGTAAACACGAGGAAATTAAATCTTCATCAGAGTACAAAACAAATTCTGGCCACAAAATAGAGCGAAACACCAACGTCAAAGACCTGGGAGTGATCATGTCGAAGGATCTCACCTTCAAGGACCATAACACTGTATCAATCGCATCTGCTAGAAAAATGACAGGATGGATAATGAGAACCTTCAAAACTAGGGAGGCCAAGCCCATGATGACACTCTTCAGGTCACTTGTTCTATCTAGGCTTGAATATTGCTGCACACTAGCAGCACCTTTCAAGGCAGGTGAAATTGCTGACCTAGAAAATGTACAGAGAACCTTCACTGCGCGCATAACGGAGATAAAACACCTCAATTACTGGGAGCGCTTGAGGTTCCTAAAACTGTATTCCCTGGGACGCAGGCGGGACAGATACATGATTATATACACCTGGAAAATCCTAGAGGGACTAGTACCGAACTTGCACACGAAAATCACTCACTACGAAAGCAAAAGACTTGGCAGACGATGCAACATCCCCCCAATGAAAAGCAGAGGTGTCACTAGCACGTTAAGAGACCATACAATAAGTGTCAGGGGCCCGAGACTGTTCAACTGCCTCCCAGCATACATAAGGGGGATTACCAACAGACCCCTGGCAGTCTTCAAGCTGGCACTGGACAAGCACCTAAAGTCGGTTCCTGACCAGCCGGGCTGTGGCTCGTACGTTGGTTTGCGTGCAGCCAGCAGCAACAGCCTGGTTGATCAGGCTCTGATCCACCAGGAGGCCTGGTCACAGACCGGGCCGCGGGGGCGTTGACCCCCGGAACTCTCTCCAGGTAAACTCCAGGTAGTGATTTTTGAAACCTAGTGATTCTTGAAACCTAGTGATTCTTGAAACCTATTAATTCTTGAAACCTAGTGATTCTTGAAACCTAGTGATTCTTGAAACCTAGTGATTCTTGAAACCTAGTGATTCTTGAAACCTAGTGATTCTTGAAACCTAGTGATTCTTGAAACCTAGTAATTCTTGAAACCTAGTGATTCTTGAAACCTAGTGATTCTTGAAACCTAGTAATTCTTGAAACCTAGTGATTCTTGAAACCTAGTGATTCTTGAAACCTAGTGATTCTTGAAACCTAGTGATTCTTGAAACCTAGTGATTCTTGAAACCTAGTAATTCTTGAAGCCTAGTAATTCTTGAAACCTAGTGATTCTTGAAACCTAGTGATTCTTGAAACCTAGTAATTCTTGAAACCTAGTGATTCTTGATACCTAGTGATTCTTGAAACCTAGTAATTCTTGAAACCTAGTGATTTTTGAAACCTAGTAATTCTTGAAACCTAGTAATTCTTGAAACCTAGTGATTCTTGAAACCTAGTGATTCTTGAAACCTAGTGATTCTTGAAACCTAGTAATTCTTGAAACCTAGTGACTCTTGAAACCTAGTGATTCTTGAAACCTAGTGATTCTTGGAACCTAGTGATTCTTGAAACCTAGTAATTCTTGAAGCCTAGTAATTCTTGAAACCTAGTGATTCTTGAAACCTAGTGATTCTTGAAACCTAGTAATTCTTGAAACCTAGTGATTCTTGAAACCTAGTGATTCTTGAAACCTAGTAATTCTTGAAACCTAGTGATTTTTGAAACCTAGTAATTCTTGAAACCTAGTAATTCTTGAAACCTAGTGATTCTTGAAACCTAGTGATTCTTGAAACCTAGTGATTCTTGAAACCTAGTGATTCTTGAAACCTAGTAATTCTTGAAACCTAGTGATTCTTGAAACCTAGTGATTCTTGAAACCTAGTGATTCTTGAAACCTAGTGATTCTTGAAACCTAGTGATTCTTGAAACCTAGTGACTCTTGAAACCTAGTGATTCTTGAAACCTAGTGAATTCTTGAAACTTAGCAATTCTTGAAGCCTAGTGATTCTTGAAACCTAGTGATTCCCTTGAAACAAGGGGCATTCCTGCCTTAGAAATTTACTAAGTTTTTCCACTAATGTATTTGAGGATGTAGATCATAGTAATAGATATGATATTGTGTGTTTGGGCTTCAGAAAAGGCCTTTGATGCAGTTCCACACCGGCGATGGTTGAGGAAAGTAGAGGCACAAGAAATAGGATAGGATTTTTTTTTCTGGATAGATGTGTGGCTAACAGATAGGCAACAGAGAGTTTGCATAAATATGGAGAAATCAGAGTGGGGATGCATCACAAATGGTGTGCCGCAGAGGTCACTGTTGGGCCCCTTGTTGTTCACAATATAAATTTAACGACATAGATGAGGGAACAAATAGCAACATAAGAAAGTTTTGCCGATAACACTAAAATAGGCCGTCAGATTAATACCCGAAGAGAACATTAGAGTGCTACAGGAAGATTTGAATATACTGATGCAATGGCCGGAGAAGTGACAGATCAGTTTAATGTAAAAAAGCAAAATTCAAAACCCTTTGGTAAAGAAAATAACCATAGCAATTTAAAAGCAAAATAATGTAGACCCCTAATTACTGGAATCAAAAAAATATTTAAGATTTATTAGCATAATCAAAAAACCAAAACAAAGTGCAAAATTTTTTTTCGCAATAAACTAATAAAATTTCTTGGCTTCATATCAAGAAATAAAAACAAGGGGGTCCAAGTCATTCTTCGGACTATATTCGTTGGGTCAGCCTTATTTAGATTACCTCACATTTTTGGTCACCGTTTTAAAACGGACGGGACTAAAATTCCCATTACAGAAATCTTACCTGGGGGGTTAACTGAAGACACGTACTTCACTCTCTAAAAGGTTTTTAAAATAGAGATATAGTTGGGGTAAAAGAAAAAACGGGATAAAAAAAAGGGATGTAAAAATGAAAAAAATATCAACCAAGACAGGCTCTCACAATGTTTAAAGTTGAAAAATTTGATTTTAAAAGGTTAAGAAGCATTAATGTTGTAATAGAGTTGGGATATGGAACGAACTGCGAGGCGTCATTGAAGTAAAGCCCTTAAATATAATTTAGAAAAAGTGCATAGTGTGGTTGAGTGTGATTTTGGACCTACCTACATCGCATGGGACTGCGCGTGCCCTTTCTTAGTTTTTTAAATTACAACATTTTTATTTATAAATGAATGACTTTCAAGTTATTACAAAAAATTTAAATTTCAAGAATGGATACTTAACTTTGTGAAGACACTTACACATTAGGTAGCTGAATAAACCCTTTCCCCCCGGTACATAAACTCAATTGATTTTGAAAATTTGAAGCCGATCATATGAGGCGATCTCAAGATATGAACGAAATTTTGGGAAAAGTTTGGAAGCAGGGAAATAAGGTAAAAAGAAAAATATTTAGGCAACCATTTAAAAGTACCTCTTTGGAACACCTAATAATGATCAGAATTTTCTTTTTACCACACATTTTTTTCAAACATCGGCCATCACCGCAAAGGCAAGGCCAAAACGGGAAACACATTCCTATCATCTTTTTAAAGTGTCTTTCCATAGACCATTGAATTGAAATTAAACAGTAATACAGTAACACAAAAATTTTCCCTTTTAAACTTGTAGGAAACACAAGTGAATTTTTTCAATTAGGAAATCTACATTTTTCATATCCCGTAGGGCTGAAGGTGAAGGGCAGACACTTCAAGACAGAACCTGGCGACAAAGGGTACCTTTATAATGATTCCACCCCTGAAGGACATTTAGACAATTACACCCAGATTTCCGGAGCGCTGGCTTAAGGTCAGTCTCCCTTCCTTCAACGGAAATTTTTCCAAATTTAGAAACGATGACATTAAAAACTTATTCAATTATATATTTAAATAATTTTCCCCAAATTTTTTCTAGTGTATTATAAAACATAATGAAATAAGAATAGCTGTTTTTATAGGTGGAAAGAGAAATATTGATATCATGGGGATCTTTTTGTGACACAGGTTCGTGGGGAAACGAGCACGCTGGGGTTCTGGTTTTACCGAACAAATAGAACGAGACGCACAATTCCCTCGCTGGTATTCTTTTGGTAGACCCAAGGCCCTGGAAACTGGATTCTTTAAATCCTCAGGCTTCCTCATGCCATGAACAGTTTGTTTAAAAACTATAACAAAAAATTTTCACCCGCATGAAAAACAATACTAACAAAAAAAATTTTTCTCTAATAACTAAATTTTTAAACTTGTTTAACTCCCTACACTCTAATTCCTCAAATTTTACCTTTTTAAAAATTTTAAATTTTTTCAATCAAAAAATTCTTGTTGTTATTTTTATTTTGATTTGAAGTTTTTAGAGCCTTATTTTTACTCCTGAAAGCTTTTCTTGTACACTTTTATTTCTTGGGGGCCTTTTAGGGTTTCTTTGGCCCGACTTCTAGGTGGGGGTATTTTAAAAAATCTATGAAATTGCTTGTAATTTTTTAAAATCCACGAATATGTACACATAAAAAGCCTACTAGACTGGAGAATACACTAGACCTCTCCATAAAATGATATCTGATAAAAATTCACCATACAAAAAAAAAAAACTCAGATCACAACATAATTGAGGTTCAAAAATGTTTTCGTGGGGCCCCAGACCGAAAAATGAGACAGCACGAGGGAGCATTCACCAAATTCAAATTTAATAACAAAAACATAAAATGGGACCAAGTAAACCCAAATCCTAACCGATATAAACTGGGAAGATATACTAAGCAACACAGCCCAAACTTTTTCTAAACAATTAACTCGGTGGCACCGAGTATGCACAAGGGTTTTTCCTCTAAAAAAAAGGAGGGGTAATGTAAAATAAAAAAGACAGGGGCTCCCTTTACAGGGGACGGAAAAGAATAACAGAGCGCTAAAAGGGTCAATATAACGAAATCGCAGGGGGACACTGGTCAGAGAAAAAACAAGCTCGAACTTTAAACTAAAAGAATCCTTTAGATTTAGGAATCGCGGAAAACTAAAAGCCATAAATGAAATCGAAAGAAAACCCAAAGTATTTTTTTCTCCTAGCCCCAAAACAAAATCGAGAACAACGTCCCTAATGGCCCCTCTTAAACAAGTGGGGCCTACACAGATGCAGCAAAGGAAATGAGTGAGCTACTCAAATCCCAAAATACTCGTTTTAGCAACCGCTAACCAGACTGAGAGTCGAAGATCAAAAAAGAATTTTTTTTTGAGAGAGCCACAAAATTTGAAATTTAAAACAAGCCTATCCGGTTTTCCCCGACGCCAAATGACTTCAACGGGGATAAATGACTGCCCATGCACTCTGCCCCAGGGCCAACTCAGGGAAACCCGGTTCATCAAAACTCAAGAAGCCCCCACACGAGCCTTTTTTAACCGAGGGGAGCATGGACAGGGGGCGTCCCTCAGTTTTCTAAAAAAAACAAAATAGCCCCCCCCTCCACAAAGGGGGGAGTAAAGCAACGCAAAGAACACAGACCAAACCTAACATCCCATATCATAAAATCTTTGAAAGGGGCCTAAAGCAAATCACCCCCCACTAGAAACCCCAATTACACAACCCAGGGCAAAATGGTTTTGAACAGGTCGCTCCTGTCTGTCTCAACTACTGGATCACTACGACAAGGTCCTAAATGCACTAGAAGACAAAAAAAGAATGCAGATGTAATATATACAGACTTTGCAAAAGCCTTCGACAAGTGTGACCATGGCGTAATAGCGCACAAAATGCGCGCTAAAGGAATAACAGGAAAAGTCGGTCGATGGATCTATAATTTCCTCACTAACAGAACACAGAGAGTAGTCGTCAACAGAGTAAAGTCCGAGGCAGCTACGGTGAAAAGCTCTGTTCCACAAGGCACAGTACTAGCTCCCATCTTGTTCCTCATCCTCATATCCGACATAGACAAGGATGTCAGCCACAGCACCGTGTCTTCCTTTGCAGATGACACCCGAATCTGCATGACAGTGTCTTCCATTGCAGACACTGCAAGGCTCCAGGCGGACATCAACCAAATCTTTCAGTGGGCTGCAGAAAACAATATGAAGTTCAACGATGAGAAATTTCAATTACTCAGATATGGTAAACATGAGGAAATTAAATCTTCATCAGAGTACAAAACAAATTCTGGCCACAAAATAGAGCGAAACACCAACGTCAAAGACCTGGGAGTGATTATGTCGGAGGATCTCACCTTCAAGGACCATAACATTGTATCAATCGCATCTGCTAGAAAAATGACAGGATGGATAATGAGAACCTTCAAAACTAGGGAGGCCAAGCCCATGATGACACTCTTCAGGTCACTTGTTCTATCTAGGCTGGAATATTGCTGCACTCTAACAGCACCTTTCAAGGCAGGTGAAATTGCCGACCTAGAAAATGTACAGAGAACTTTCACGGCGCGCATAACGGAGATAAAACACCTCAAATACTGGGAGCGCTTGAGGTTTCTAAACCTGTATTCCCTGGAACGCAGGAGGGAGAGATACATGATTATATACACCTGGAAAATCCTAGAGGGACTAGTACCGAACTTGCACACGAAAATCACTCACATACGAAAGCAAAAGACTTGGCAGACGATGCACCATCCCCCCAATGAAAAGCAGGGTGTCACTAGCACGTTAAGAGACCATACAATGAGTGTCAGGGGCCCGAGACTGTTCAACTGCCTCCCAGCACACACAAGGGGGATTACCAACAGACCCCTGGCAGTCTTCAAGCTGGCACTGGACAAGCACCTAAAGTCGGTTCCTGATCAGCCGGGCTGTGGCTCGTACGTTGGTTTGCGTGCAGCCAGCAGCAACAGCCTGGTTGATCAGGCGCTGATCCACCAGGAGGCCTGGTCACAGACCGGGTCGCGGGGGCGTTGACCCCCGAAACTCTCTCCAGGTAAACTCCAGGTATGTATTTATAAAGCTTTTCATAAAGCTGAAAATAACATTCTACAAGACAGCTTAATATCGAGTGTAAGTTTGAGAATTTGTTGGTTTCACCATACAAAGAAATCTCTCTCACTTCCCACAACTTCTTGAATACTTTAATGTTAAACTTGTCTACAAAAAAATAATTAAAAATTCTGTCAAAGAATGTGTAGGTTGTGTATATTCCATCCCATGTAAAAGTTATGATACCTTTTATTTAGGACAAACTGGCAAATCTCTTGAGACCAGAATTAAACAACATAAATATGTAATATTTAGTGATACAGGACATTGTGTAGACTGAACCAATGCCAAAGAATTACTTCCCTGTAATTCTACAGTTCAACGAAATATTGTGGAATCATCTGTTAAATCAATCATGATGCACAGCATATTTAAATTTGTGTTCGGGAAATATATAAACTTGACAGTTTTATATTCCAGAATATTGTTAATATTCTAAAGATAAAAAAAAATTTCACAAAAAAAAAAATGCCGAGTGTTCTTTGTCAGCGAGTAATTTAACTTGATGTTCAAACAATGTATGTGTGGCAGCATAATTTAGGTTTGTGGGGGACCTGTTTCTGTGAGGTGTTGCTTTCCTCCGAGTCAGGTGTCATCTCTGGGTCACACCTGACTCGGAGAAAGCAACATGAAAGCACACGAAAGCATTCGGGTTTTATTTCAGAAAGATATAGGAAAGCACTGGTTTGGTAATAGAGTTGTGGATGATGGAACAAACTCCCGAGTACAGTTATTCTGGCAAAAACGTTGTGTAGTTTTAAAAATAGGTTAATAATACATGAGTGGGTGTGGGTGGTGTGATTGGCCCCTGGCTAGCTTGTGCTGCTGGTCTGGTGCAGTGCCCATCCTTGAGTGAGATGATCAGACTGGGTGGGTCTTTGGGCTAATCCGGGGAGGATGTCATTGGTCTATCCGGGGACCACATGGACCTGCTCCGCAGGGGTCATAGGCCTGTTGCAGTGTTCCTTCTTTCTTATGTTCTTATTTTCTTACACGCGTTTTATATGTGATTTCTTCTATATATATGTTTATAAACAACATTGGCCCTTTTCTAACCAAGGCAGGTGACCCACAAGGGGGAAATGCTTTCATCATTCACTTCCATCACTGTTTTTTGCCAGAGGCGCACCTACTCTACAGTTATAAAACTGAACATATCAACCCCCCAGCCTTCAAAATGCAGGCACTGTACTTCCCACTTCCCAAACTCCAGCTTGCTCGTTTCCCTTGTCTAACAGCACGTCAAGTCATAAAAACCATTTGTCTTCACTTGTTCCTATCTAACAAGCTCACGCACGCCTGCTGGAAATCCAAGCCCTTCACACACAAAATCTCCTTTACTCTCCCCCCCCCAACCTTTCTAAGGCTGACCCCTACCCCGCCTTCCTTCCCTACAGATTTATACACTCTCCAAGTCATTTTATTTCCTTCCATCCTCCCAAATGTCCGAACCACCTAAACGACCCCTCCTCAGCCCTCTGGATAATATTTAGTAACCCCCACACCCCCTCCTAATTTCCCCAAAATACGGATTTTCTGCATTATATTCATACCACACACTGCGGTCAGACACGACATCTCCACTGTTACAACATTCACCAAACCCCTTGGGTTAACACCCATGTAAAGAGCGTTGGGATAACATAACCTCATACACTCCCCTCGCTTCAAGGGACAACATTCTTTGTCTCCACAGACTCTTTAGTGCACCACTCACCTTTTCCCTTATCAATTCTATGATTCATCTCGTCTTTCATAGAACTGTTTGTTGACAAGTCCACTCCGAAATATCTGAATTCATTCACTTCCTCCTACTCTCTCCATCCAATCTGATATCCAATCTTTCATTACCTATTTTTTATGTTTACTTATAATTTCCTTTCACATACCCTAAACCCAAAATCG
>NW_026467393.1:0-12654 GCF_026875155.1 Cherax quadricarinatus
CGAGTCTTTGGCTTAATTAATGTAGGCTGGATTCTTTCCAGAAAAGTTTGCTGCTGACTCCTGGCAACCATCCAGCTGTTTACCTGGATTTTTATCTGGAGAGGGTTTTCGGGATCAACGCCCCCGCGGCCCGGTCTGAGCCCCAGGCCTCGTGGATCAGGGTCTGATCAACAAGGCTGTTTACTGCTGGCCGCACGCAAGCTGACGTCAACCACAGCCCGGTTGATCAGGTATGACGTTCAAAGTGCCTGTCCCAGTGCCTTCTTGAAGACGCCAGGGGTCTTTTGGGATAATCCCCCTTATGTATGCTGGGAGACAATTGAACAGTCTTGGGCCCGGACACTTACTGTGTTGTCTCTCAGTGTACTGTGGCGCCCCTGCTTTTATCGGGAGAATTTTTTGCATTCCTGCCGAGTCTTTTTCCTTTCATAGGAGTGATTTTCGTGTCAGGTTTGGTGCCAATCTCCAGGACCTCCAAGTGTATATTATCAATGTATCTCTCTCGCCTGCATTCGAGGGAATACAGCCCAAGGATCTTCAATCATTCCCAGTAGTTTAGGTCCTTATCGTACTTATGTGTGAAGTAAAAAGTTCTTTGTACACTCTCCAGGTCTCCCAATGTCGCCAACCTTAAAGGGGGGCCGTTAGTGGACAGCAGTATTCCAGCCTAGAGAGCACAAGCGATTTGAAGAAAAATTATGATGGGCTTGGCTCCCTAGTTTTGAAGGTTCTCATTATCCATTCTATCATTTTCCTAGCAGATGAGGTAGATACATTGTTGTGGTCTTTGAAGGCGAGATCCTCTGACATTATCACTCCTAGGTTCTTCACATTACTTTTCGCTCTATTGTATAGTAAGAATTTGTCGTATACCCTGATATATTTTTAATTGCTTCAAGTTTCCCATATCTGGGGTAGTTGAAATTTCTCCCGTTGAACTTCATATTGTTTTGAGTGGCCCATTCGAAGATTTGGTTGATGTCCGCTTGGAGTCTCGCGGTGTCTTCGATGAAGGTCACTGCTATGGTAATCCGGAGGAGGATGAGGAATAGAATCCGGATGAGGATGGGGAATTTTTTTTTTTTTATTTTATTTAAAACTCAGGTACGAAATAGATATGGGTGCATAAAATAATATGTCAACGAGATACCAGGCACTAACAAGATTATTATTATATAATAAATAATAAAATCAAAACACAGGAAAATATAAACACTATACAAATAAACAATGTGACAAAAACAAGCACACAGAAGTACACACATACACAAGCAATCACGTGATGAATAGTTTGAAAAACCGACAAGTTGAAGATTGAGACACTTTGCTGAATAAAGATTCCCATATGCTGCATAAGTGTCTCAATCTTCAACAAGCAATCACGTGTTATACAACATGATACAACATCTGGCATATAACTAGGCGTGGCTTCCGCCTGCCAACACACAACGTATCCAAGACTTAATCTAAGAACTCAGGTGCCTTAAAGAGCACAACAATACGTTAATTTGGGCGACTACCACGGTGTTATTATCATTGACTAAGGATAGGCATTACAGTTCAAAGGTGGATCAGGATGACGCTACAATTCACAACAATGAAAATATCTAATATAACAAAACGAAAACTACACTGGGGATAATTTGACATCTCAATAAAACACAAATGCCAGCAGCTACAAGTGAACTTATACACTGACGAGATGCACACATTGAAAAATACTGCTTCCGCATATAGTTCAAGCTCCATCACAGCTTTTCAGAAAAACAAATACTTGCATAGATACATATACTATTGAAAAGCACACGAACACGGCATAAAGTATAAACGGAAATAAGAAAACGTTCAACTGTGGCTAGGGAAACACACCCATATACAAAATGTACACCAATGACTTGTAATTGAGGCATAAATGCGAGAAACATTCCTAAAAGTTGTATATACAAAGCACGTAAAATATACGTCATCACCGTTACATAGAGACGCACATAAACTCGGAGAACACAAAACATTCACGCACTTGACAAACACAATTAGACACAGCTGACCAGCCCCTTAGATTACCCACTGAACACTCACAACTATCTCAAATCTCGTAACTCCAAGGCTTTATATTCAGGCGGGAAGTCCCCTCTCCCATCTCCCCTCATATACCAACCTAATTCGACATTTTGTCCTATAAAATCGTCCCGCTAAAACCCTAATTCTACTGTTACCATCAACGTGCCTCATAGCCCATGACACGAAAATATAATCGGCCACAACGTACGACACCGCACGTTTTACACGCAAGTCAACCCCCACCTACATCAAAGCTCAACGCCCGGAGTACCGACAAACCTCCCCCCCCCCACCAAACGCAAAACCCCACTGAACCACTCTCGTACCATACCTAAAGTCTCACAGAAATACACAACGTGAAAAGCAGATTTCCCCCATCCCGCACGCCGGACAACCCCAGTCCTTCCCCCAAACGCCTATTATACAACACCCCCCCGACGGCAAGATTCCATGTAAAAATTTAAAAAACCCCTTCCCTACTTGAGCAGGCAGACGCAACTGTTGAACTCGCCTCCATATATTACCCCACGCATACATGGGATACATTCCTTCAACTCGCACCACGACTACCTCCCTACCCGCCCTTTCTAAGGTACATAATTTTACACAGGGCACGTCCCTCATGTTCAATAATACGCATCGCGTCGCACCAAATTAAATTCCTCCCTCTCCACCACCTGCGCAGGTCGTGATACAATTCACTTAACCCACCATGCAAACCCACCCAGTCGGAGAAAACGACGCTTCACGTAACATGCCATGACACGAGCCTCTAGACTCTAGAGGAATGAGACCCAACCCTCCCTGTTGCATTGGTTTCCCACCACCGCTCTTTTGAGCCAATCGCAAAACCCGAACCCCACCAAAAAAAAACCATTAAAAAACGGAAGGCAAATCCTGTGTCACAAAACCTTCTGGGTTTTTTATGATAAAATAACATAAGTAAGACAAGAGAGAGAGGGGTGGTTGAATTGCATCTTCTTGGACTGCAAGAAGGCCTATGATGATCACAGTTCCCTCACAAGAGATTAGTGCAGAAGCTAGAGCATCTCAGCGCATATAACAGGACAGGGGCACTGCAATGGATCAGAGAAACCTGACAGGGAGCAACAACGAGCATGGTACGTAAATGATGAATCACAGTGGGAGTGGGCACCTGTGCGAGCGGGGTCCCACAGGGGTCGGTCCTTAGGACCAGTGCTATTTTTGTATATGTGAACGACATGAACGGAAGGGTTAGACCAGAAGTGTCCCTGTTTGCGATGAGTGAAGTTAATGAGGAGAATTAAATCCTGGAGGACCTGCAGACTTTCAAAGAGACCTGGACAGACTGACACCTGGTCCAGCAAATGGCTTCGCGAATTTAATCCTGCCAAATGCCAAAGTCATGAAGATAAGGGAAGGCACAGAGAAGACTCACACGACAGAGTATAGGATAGGTGGCCAAAGACTGCAAACCTCACTCAAGTAGAAAGATCTTGGGGTGAGTATAACACCGAGCATGTCTCCGGAAGCACATCACAATCAGATAACTGCTGCAGCATAATGGGCCGCCTGGCAACCTGAAACAGCATTCCGAATACCTTAGTAATGAATCATTCAAGACACTGTTCACCGCGTATTCAGGCCCATACTGGAGTATGCAGCACCTGTTTTTGGAACCCGCACTTGATAAAGCCCTGTCAAGAAACTAGAGAAAGTACAAAGGATTGCGACAAGGTTAGTTCCAGAGCTAAGGGGAATGTCCTATGAGGAAAGATTTAAGGGAAATCGGCTGCCCACACGGAGGACAAGGAGGGTCAGGGGAAGACATGATAACGACATATAAAACTTACTGCGTGGAATAGACCAAGGTGGACAAAGACAGGAGTTCCAGGGAGGGGACACAGAAAACAAGAGGGCCACAATTTGGAAGTTGATGACACAATGAGTCAGAGAGAATAGTAGAAGTATTTCTTCAGTCATTAGAGGTTGTAAGGCATGAATAGCCTAGAAAAAATGACGTAGTGGAGGCAGGAACCATACACAGCTTTAAGACGATGTTGATAAAGCTCATGGAGCGGTGAGAGAGAGGGCCTATACAACCGGTAAGAGGCGGGGCCCAGGAGCTAGGACTCCGCCCCTGCAACCCACAAATAGGTGATACACAACGACACACACACACACACACACACATAACACACACACACACACACACACACACACTCACACACACACACACGAACACACACACACATTTTATGTATGAACCGACTGTTTCCTAAGCTTAATTTAAGTTTAAAATCCTTTTGGACAACGCTGAGTAATGTTAAAGCTTCTCTCCTGCATCAGCTCTAAAGCGTCAAGATTAGAAGTCTTATTGTTTATTAAATCTTTTGAACTTAAATAACAAGGTTGTGTTAGGCTGCTTTAATTGTAAAATTCTTTTATAATTGTGATATGTTTTTTCGCTCCTCTGTGAACTTCAATGTCATAATTGGGCTCAATATTTTTTATCCTGTATCGTAAAAATAAACATTGTTTTTTAGGTACACTGATATGTTTTCTCTCTGTATGAACTCACATATGTCTTGTTAGACCTGTTATAATTTTTAAGGTCTTTTTGTTTGGTGAGGGTTTTTAGTCACACTCACCACTAACCTTCAAAAATACATGTTAATTTTACAACTTCAAAGGAAGTACGCTCCACAATGTATTTCTATTCCACTATATAGCCTGTCCTGTGTGCCAAAATTTTGGACCATTTCATGCATAATTAAAGTTGCACAAACCTCATCTTTGGTCCTCTATCTTCCAGATGCATCCCAGTATCGTAAGTACACGAAGTGCAGTGGAATGAGATGGTTAGTAGGGTGTCCCCTCGAGTTTTTTTTTTTAACTGCCAGCTCTCTCCCCCCCCCGACGCGAGATGACATACTTTACATGTCTCAATTCTTCTCACCTGAAGCAGAACCTACCTTTCCCCAAATAGCTTCAAAGAAGTCCTGCGAAGCACTTCTGTGCCATCTGGATGAGCGCAAGGATTCCCACCCAGCGGTTAGATTCCCTGCGTGCGGAATTTGGAGAAGTTATGCGGAATACAGAAGATTCCGAAAGCGAGGGATACGCAAGTGAGTATTTACAAGGACTGTCTCGGTTACCTCTTTGACATGGAACCAGTGATGCCCTGGCGCAGATGACCATCGAAGAGGATCGCATGTTTTAAAACCAAATGGACATAAAGAATGTGGATCTTCCCTGCATCATGTCTGCCTGATCTCGTGATAGCGGGATGGGAGAGTCGGAAAGTGACTTCGTGTAGAGCAAGAGAAGGCGAGAAGGCGAAAGACAGAGGCCGAGGCAGCTTCATCCTCGATGACAGCACCTCAGCTGCCTTTTCCACGTCCTACTCCAGCCTCAAGTCCCAAAGGTCCGCTCCTCCTGCACTGGAACGCCATGCTTCTCCCAGACTACAACTGGGGATAGGGAAAGGGTGGACCGTGGTACTGTGCTCATTACTGGCCCTGGGGGTTTTCGGAGTTGTTGCTGTGCCGAAGACCCAGAAAGGGAACGGGGAGGCACAGGCGAGGACTGCATTGTGGGCTCATGACATTCTTGACCTCTCCAGTGTTTTGCGAGGTGTCTTCAGCCAACGGAGGACCGTATACTGGCCTCTTCAAGAGGTTTCAGATGAGTAGCCCAATGTCAACCAAGAGGTATACGTTGGTGTCCCGGCGAGAATGTTCCGCAAACACCAGATTGGAAGAGCAAGCATCGACATGGTTGCTTACATCAAGCAGGCTTATGAAGTCGACCAGACTATGCCTGAGTTCCTCCACAGCCTGAACCTCCTCTTTCTTGAAGGGGAGGGGGTGACCAATGGGCCCAAGTTTCGGCCCCAGGCCTGATCACATCACGTGCGATGGATGGGAAGGGATTGTACACCTGAAGGTCCTTCCTCTTCTGGAAACCAGTTCAATCTCATTGCCAAGGAATTCACGTTCCGTTAGATCACTCACTTTCATCACCTTGATCTATGTCCTTTCTGGAACGAAGGCTCTGCTTGGCGTGCAAGCCCCTCGCAAAATGACTTGGACTTCTCCAAACACTTCGAGCATATCCAGAGACAAAGAGATCGCGAATGCTGCTGCTACACCTTTCACGCCATCTTGTATCTGGCGAGCACCTGGTTGGTTGGCGTTCTTCGACAAGAAAGTGGAACATTGCGGCGAAGCGCAAGATGGTGACCAACTACGAGCGGAAAAGAAACCAAGGTACCTCCCAGACCCTTGTAAGGTGTGGTCCAGAGATCGTAGTCAGACTGGAGGAGACTGAGTATGTTTAGCGTCCATTGGTGAGCAAGAAGGGGAAGGAAAATTCTTCCTTATTTAAATGAAGACCCCTGAACGTTGCAGACGAAACAACGATTGAAGTGGGCCCCTATGGGGAGGGGTGAAATGAAAAAAGTCTGCGCGGGGCCTCTTTGAGGTCGTGAACACGCAAGAGAAATAGCTGTTTCCCTCAGTTCAACTTTGAACGCGTTGCTGACCAAGGACGAGAGCAGAATCAGTACCCACTTCGCCTGAATATCAAAATGGTATAAACAATTACCCGACAGGTTTGGTAGGTAAGGACACATAGGCAACATTTAGTAACTTTATTCCGATAACGTTTCGCCTACACAGTAGGCTTCTTCAGAGCCTACTGTGTAGCGTTTGTAGACTGACAACCTCAAATCTACGACTTGCAAGGGTGATGGCCTGATTACATCGTCTTCACATCTCTACTGCACCTGCCCTACTTTCTGTACTCGACTGAAGAAGCCTACTGTGTAGGCGAAAACGTTTCGGAATAAAGTTTGCCTAAAATGTTGCCCTATGTCTTACTACCCACCCTCTTTCGCCATCATGGCGAACAAACCCCGTCGCCGCTTTCCCAGCTCTGAGCAAGGTGAGACTAATTATGGAGGTAATTGCTGACTTTTAGAGGACAGATTGAAGTCCACCTTACTTCGTTGTTTCAAGTAGGTAATGAGGAAGCATTATTATGAGCGAGTGAGTGCAGCGAGCAGAGCCATACGTCTTATGGCTTTGTTCAACTTGTGAAGCGAATTGCGTGAGATTTTTCTGTTGTACACTGGGTTTTTTTTTTTCTTTACTGAATTCGAGAAGAGATAAAGATGTGGGGAATACGTTAAGACTTGACATTAACTTTTTTTTCAACTTTTAGTGGAGGCAATATCAGCTGGGAAAAATGCCCTTTTTCATGTAGTTTTTTTCAGATGAATACATAGTTCCAGGTGGTTGGCGAGGTCGATCAAAAACCGACGATTTCTCATCCAAGAATTCATGACAAACAACGTTGCTTTATTTAAATCAAGTTGTACCTCCTCTTTAATCTGCACATATAATCACTCGTCTCGTTTCACGCTCAACAAAACACTAAAAAACTGTTACGATTCAGTCATCTGCCTTTCAGAGAAAACTGGAAGCTATAGTATGCAAAAGAGGACCAAAAATTAAATTTCTCAATTTTCGCTTCTGTCAGCTGAGAGACGCTTTTTTGTGCGACCCCTAAAACTGAACGGAAATTTCCCTGAAAATTGGTCTGAATGTTACTTAGGAACAACGAACAAAATAAAACTTGTGGATCGAACAATTCACAGGTCTACTGACCACTAAATGGCTTCTCTTCTCTATGAATTCATACAGTAGTGTGCAAATTAAGTGAGACTGAGTAAATTTTGTGATTATTTCATATGTCTCGAGTCCTTTGGCTTAATTAATGTAGGCTGGATTCTTTCCAGAAAAGTTTGCTGCTGACTCCTGGCAACCATCCAGTGCTGTTACCTGGAGTTTTACTGGAGAGGGTTTTCGGGATCAACGCCCCCGCGCCCGGTCTGAGACCAGGCCTCGTGGATCAAGGGTCTGATCAACAAGGCTGTACGCTTGCCGCACGCAAGAGCTGACGTACAACCACAGCCCGGTTGATCAGGTATGACGTTCAAAGTGCCTGTCCCAGTGCCTTCTTGAAGACAGCCAGGGGTCTATTGAATAATACCCCCTTATGTATGCTGGGAGACAAATTGAACATTCTTTGGCCCTCGGACACTTACTGTGTTGTCCTCTCAGTGTACTGTGGCCCCCTGCTTTTTATTCGGGAGAATGTTTTGCATCTCCTGCCGAGTCTCTTTTCCTTTCATAATGGAGTGATTTTCGTGTCAGGTTGGTGCCAACTCTCCAGGACCATCCAAGTTATATTATCAATTACTCTCTCTCGCCTGCATTCGAGGGAATAACAGACCAAGGGATCTTCAATCATTCCCCCGTAGTTAGGTGCCTTATCGTATTATGTGTGAAGTGAAAGTTCTTTGTACACTCTCCAGGTCTGCAATGTCGCCAACCTGAAGGGGCCGTTAGTGGACAGCAGTAATCCAGTCCTAGTAGAGCACAAGCGGATTTGAAGAGAATTATGATGGGCTTGGCTCCCTAGTTTTGAAGGTTCTCAGTATCCCATTTCTATCATTTTCCTAAGCCAGATGAGGTAGAATACATTGTGTGGTCTTTGAAGGCGAGATCCTCTGACATTATCACTCCTAGGTTCTTCAACATTACATTTCGCTCTATTGTATAGTAAGAAATTTGTCGTATACCCTGATATATGTTTTAATTGCTTCAAGTTTCCCATATCTGAGGTAGTTGAAATTTCTCCCCGTTGATAACTTCACTTGTTTTGAGTGGCCGACATTTCGAAGATTTGGTTGATGTCCGCTTTGAGTCTCGCGTGCTTCGATGAAGGTCATGCTATGGTAATCCTGAGAGGATTGAGGAATAGAATCCGGATGAGGAGGGAAATTTTTTTTTTTATTTTATTTAAAACTCAGGACGAAATAGATATGGGTGCATAAAATAATATGTCAACGAGATACCAGTCACTAACAAGATTATTATTATATAATAAAATAATAAAATCAAAACACAGGAAAATATAAACACTATACAATGAAACAATGTGACAAAAACAAGCAACACAGAAGTACACACATACACAAGCAATCACGTGATGAAATAGTTTGGAAAAACCGACAAGTTGAAGATTGAGACACTTTCTGAATAAGATCCCATATGCTGCATATGTGTCCTTCAATCTTCAAACAGCAATCACGCTGTTTATCAACATGAACAACATCTGGCATATAACTAGGCGTGGCTCCCGCCTGCCAACACACAACGTATCCAAACCTTAATCCTTAAGAACACAGGTGCCTTAAAGAGCACACAATACGTTAATTTGGGCGACTACCATGGTGGTTTATTATCATTGACTAAGGATAGGCATTCAGTCAAGAGTGGATCAGGATGACCTACAATTCCACAACATGGAAAATATCTAATATAACAAAAGAAACCTACACTGTGATAATTTGACATCTCCAATAAAACACAAAATGCCAGCAGCTACAAGTGAACTTATACACTGATCGAGATGCACACATTGAAAAATACTGCTTCCGCATATAGTTCCAGAGCTCCATCACAGCTTACAGAAAAACAAATACTTGCATAGATACAATATACTATTGGAAAAGCACACGAACACGGCATAAAGTATAAACGGAAATAGAAAACGTTCACTGTGCTAGAAGCACACCATATACAAAAATGTACACCAATGACTGTAATTGAGGCATTAAATGCGAAAACATTCCTAAAAGTGTATTATACAAAGCACGTAAGATATACGTCATCACCGTTACATAGGAGACGCACATAAACTCGTAGAACACAAAACATTCACGCACTGACAAACACAATTAGACACAGCTGACGCACCCGTTAGATTTACACCACTGAACCACACAACTATCTCAAATCCTCGTAACTCCAAGGCTTTATATTCAGGCGGGAAGTCTCTCTCACATCATCCCCTCATATACCACCTAATTCGACATTTTGTCCTATAAAATCCGTCCCCCGCTAAAACCCTAATTCCAAACTGTTACCATCAACGTGCCTCATAGCCCATGACACAAAATATAATCGGCCACAACGTACGACACCGCACGTTGTACACGCAAGTCAACCCTACCTACATCAAAGCTCAACGCCCCGGAAGTACCGACAAACCTCCCCCCCCCCCACCAAACGCAAAACCTACTGGAACCACTCTCGTACCATACCTAAATCTCACAGAAATACACAACGTGAAAAGCAGATCCTCCATCCCGCACGCCGGACAACCCCAGTCGTCACAATTGGGGGGGGGGGGGGGGGGGGGGGGGGCTAAAAACCCTCAAACGGCCTATTATACAACACCACCCCACCTGACGGCAAGATTTCCATGTAAAAATTTAAAAACCACTTCCCGTACTTGATCAGGCAGACGCAACTGTTGAACTCGCCTCATATATTACCCCACGCATACATGGGATACATTCCTTCAACTCGTACCACGAACTACCTCCCTACCCGCCCTTCTAAGGTACATAATTTTATCACAGGGCACCGTCCTCATGTTTTCAATAATACGCATCGCGGTCGCCACCAAATTAAATTCCTCCCTCTCCACCACCTGCGCAGGTCGTGATACAATTTCACTTAACCCACCTGCAATCCCACCCAGTACGGAGAAAACGACGCTTCTCGTAACATGCCCTGACACGAGCCTCTAGACTCAAAGAGGAATGAGACCCAACCCTCCCTGTTTGCATTGGTTCTCACAACACCACCGCTCTTGTGAGCCAATCGCAACCTGAACCCCACAAAAATCGATAAACTCTATTCAAAAGACGTTTTGAAAAACGTCCCTCCCTGCAACAAGGATACAGTGCTGCCACGAGCCATACTTTGCTATAAAGCAGGACATTAATGACCCACCGCCCTCTGTATGCAGGGTTAAAATGGTCGCGGCCGTAGACTAATTTAAGCGCCCCAAGACACTATGTACAACCTCCTCGAATTGCATGCCTCATCTGATCGACCCCCCGCATATAATGAATACCACATATAGTGATAAGATCAACCACAGTCCCACCCCTTTTGCATCCACCCCATCCCCCACCCACTCCCCCAACTCAAATCTTCGATTTTTCCTTATTAGCACACATCCCCTACCCTTGCCAAATATGTCAACAAGTCTCCCAACAAAACCCATTGCTCCCATGAACGTAATAAACACAGTAGTATCATCTACATAACCCAGAAGGGTCGGTCGACCCTACTCGGACCCCACGATGTCTCTACTCCCAGCCCACAAACGCCCAGAAAAAAAGGGTCCTGCATACATGAAAAAAAACATTTGAGACATGGGGATCCCTGACGAATGCCCCTGCTCAAGTGTCAAAAAACCCTAACTTCCCATTAATTTGTACTTTAAATCCCACTCCATTGTAAACGAAGGGCCCCATGATGCCCTCATTTCCAAAACCCTGCCATCACAAAAATTTTCCACAGAACCTCCCTTTCCACACTATCAAAAGGGGCTCGCCAGTCTAAAGCCAAAACACCACCCCCCCCCCTCACCCGCATTCCTCAACAAACTCCCTGATATTCCCATGACCATCATACATTGACCTACCTGGCACACCAAACTAACTCTTATGGATTACCTTATCAAACACTTTCTTAATTCTTTCATCAAAATTTTCGCATATAGTTTATAGTCACTACACATCAACGATATGGAACGGTAGTCCTTAATCGCTAACGGCACATCACATTTCCTAACTAAGACCAACACTGCCGTACGCTGAGACAGACCTAACACCCCCCCCCCCTCTCATCGCATTGAGTAAACGAACCATAAAAGTCCGTATTACCTCCCAATGTTTGATATAAAAATTTACAAGGGATGCCGTCAATGCCTGGGCCTTACCCTTACTCATTCCCTTTTAGTGCCTCCCACACCTCTGCCTCAGATATAGGCCCACCCATGAGAAGGTGATCATAAACCCTTTAAAATCGCATCGTACTCCTCTCCCCCAAATCCTGTATTGCATGCTCACTCACGTCTTTACTTTGCATCTGGAGCTTACTCCAAGTATCGACATAAAAACTTATCCCCTCAGTTGTTGTTAAGACCTTTTCCCTCACTATACCCATCAACTTCATCCTGCACCACTAAACTCACAATTTCAATCGCTTTTTCGCCTTTGTGTCTGACTTCGTAAGACACAAGCAGACGGCTTGTCACCCCACAAAGCCTCCTCCACCCACCGAAATGCGCCCCCCCCATCGAAAACCTTATTTTTCAATTTCCTGGATTTGTTCTTTAATAGCGTCGATCTCATCCACTGGGTAAACCCCAGATGCCTCTCCCTGCGCATAACATTGTCATAGATGACCCTCCAGGTACCTCTGAAAACCATACTCCAAGCGGTGGGCCCCCTTTTCCCGATGCACATAAAAATTCTTAATTCGAGGCTTCACAACCTCATCCCACCGTCGACTAAATCCCACCCTTCCCCGGAGTCTACTCCCATAGATGCCCAGAAGTCCGTGAATAGTTTTCCCCATCATCCGCACTTTGTAGCATCCGCATTTTTCAGTTTCTGTATCCCTGAAAACAATGCGGGAGACCCCCCCCGTCGGCTCTACAAAACTCCCCGGGGGTCGG